>JBAMJV010001829.1:0-84226 GCA_037951105.1 Echinarachnius parma
CGCCTCCTTTTCCATTCATTTTTACAATATTATTATGAAACTTATGTATTTATTGTTTGTACCATTCTTACTAAATGTTGTATATAATGCTATTGTGTTTTATATTTGATGTTGTTGTATTTTTATGAATTGGAATAAAGATTGAAATAAATAAATAAATATATTTATACATAATTATATATATATCTTAGCCTCTGGAATTCAAGATGAGCTTCCCAAAATCAGAGCTCGCTTAATTTACCATAGAATTCCTTTTAAACTAATTTTCAGAATGTCATTTTCATGCAGGCAAGCTTGGAAAGTAGGCCCCCGAAGAGTATTTGTTCACTGCTAATGCCATCACTTTGCTCAAGAAAAGGTGCAAATGTGGATAAATCCAAAACACCAATTCAATGTAGGCTCAGACTGCACTGCATCCACCCCCCCCCCCCCACCCCCATGTAAATCCCGACCCCTCCCCCAACCCCATACATTATTGGTTGTTGAACTGGCTACTGACATGTAACCATGACACATGGTCAGTTTCTGATCCACTTGCATTTTGTTACATCTTCGTCCTTCGAAAATTGGGGCACCATTCTATAGGGGCACGGCCAGGTTCAATTCAGGCAAGGCAAGGCAAGGGGGCAAAATAGGTTTAAGGTTTCCAATTACGGTGAAACAATATTGAAAAAGTAAGCACTGCGTATACAGTATATTGCTTCCTTTCCTTGGGCCGTAAAGCAAGGAGGGCAATTTCAACTTCCCCCCCCCCCCCCCCTTAAACCCATCATCTACGCCATTCGTAATATGATACAATCATATCAATGTTCTGCATGAACCTGTGTGCACTATATAGTTTCTTCTTTTTCCATCGAAAATTGGAGCATACCTCAAGTGGCGTAGCCAGATGGAGAGCAACAATAATGGGGGCCCCTACAAAGGGGGATGGGGCAACACGAGCTTAAACACATTCATATGTATCATGCGTTTCCCTCTTTGTCTTGTGGCCCAAGGCAAGGGGGGCAACTTAGCTACGTCATTGTTAATAATAACAGTATTATGGTATGCTACTAGTACTATGCTTCATGCCTATACCACGACCTATGACATGCTCCTGATCCCCTTGCATATATGACAATGATGACAATATTTTCCAAGAAATTGTGGGGGGGGGGGGGGAGGGGATGGGGGGGGGGGGGGGGATAACACGAACTAGAAAATAAGCATGGTTAATGTACTTCTTAATTATGGTGCCCATGGGGATGATAGCTTCATTGCCCTACCATAGCAACGTCGCCGCACATCATGATACATTACTGCAGGGTATAATCGAACAATGCTCTACATGCATAATTAGATCATGAAACATGATTCGTTCCCAAGCTACTTGCATTAGTTACAGTCATATCCATCATCCAAAAAGCATATCATTCAAAGTGGGCAAGAGCCAGAAAGAGGCAACAATATTGGGGTAAGATTTCTAATTAAATGGGGGTGGGGAGGTGGTAACACGAGCTAACATTGTATGTAAATACTATATCTCCGTTGTCCCGCTATATCTACGCCATCGTGTATAATAGACAGGATATGCTATAGAATAGATTAATGTTCTGCATGCATGTCATGAAATATGATTCGTTTGTGAGCCACATTAGTCACAGTCATCTTCATCCTCCGGAAATGTTGGGCATATGTCAAGCGGTAGAGTCAGGCTCAATCCAGCTAGGGGGAAAAGATGGAGTTACGTTTCCCCCTTTATGGGGGTGACTTTAATTCAAACAAATAGTAGTGTGTATTTCTTTATTTATTTGTGGTAGACAAGGGGTGATTACTATCTCTTCAAACCGTCACATAGCTTCGCCGGCGTGCATCAATGAAGGATATATAATTGTTCGATGATCTACAAGCAACGCGCATGATATAGTAGTCACAATCTAAAATGTGGAATGAGGGACCCCTTGAAGGTGCTTGCCCCCATATATACATGATTATGGCCACAACTGTGGGCAAAACGTAATAAAAAATGAATTGACATATAACGCAATTTAGTTTGATAACAGAAAGCCCCTTCTTCATGAGAATAGTTTATCCCTCTTTCCCCACCTCTCCTCTCCACCAGTCCATGTTAAGCCTAACAATTGATTCCATCGTCATGTTTACGACCCTGGCATTTATACGATGAATTATGATTTATTTTTTTCCTGATCTACTTGCATTAGATACATTTTCATCTTCGCAAAATTGGCCTTCAAGCGTCGTTATGTTCTGCATGAATATCCTCTTCTCAGATAACGTCTCATCTAGTATGTTCAATAGGTAAGCATCTGTTTTGTCAAAAGGCAAGGCCAGGGTCAACCAAGTCAGCGGACGAAAGAGGACAGGGTTATCCATGGGAGAGGCAGAGTGAACAAAAAGTTAACATTATTTTCCGTAGAATCTGTCTGTAAAGAGGGCTCCGAAAAAGGGATATGGCAAGTTAAAGGGGGCCTTTATGACAACGCGGTCTTTATAAACAAGCTAATTTAAATACAAATTGATTCCAGGGAGTTATGGTAAGCAGTCCGTATAGTCTGTGTATACAGGTGGTCGCTAAAGCAGGTATAGATCTATGACTGTAGGCATATTATGTATCTTTATTGTCCCCATCTGTCCCCATCTTTATCTCCCCATTAGGCAGTAGAAGTATCGATAATTTGTTTAAAGTTGGGTGATTATTTTCCTGCATCCACCTTATCTAACCCGCTACAACGTATTCACGTCACAGCAAAAATAAAAAAGTCTTACATGTGGGTGATCATATTTATCTATTTGCGCCACAACCCCCCCCCCCCCCTCCCCCCGCTCTAGCTTAACCACTACAACATATTCACGTCACAGCCAAATTGAATTTTCCAATTATCTTTTGACATGCAACGCAAACAATTTTAAAAGATTTACAATATATAAATGATAGTTATAATCAAAAGCGCAGTCGGGTCAAGGGTAAGAATATGAGTAAAGAAGGTAAATGGAACTGAAGGGAAATGATGGTTAGTTTTGGAGAGGCTAGGCCGATATCCAGAATCATGACAAACATTTGGCAAAATTGTGAGGAACATTCTATTTAAATTCAGAAATTGCACTAAATTGAGTTTTCCATCATGAAATTGACTTGGATATAGCTTCCATTTCCATTTTCATTTTCTCGAAATTTCAATCTAAAAGCTTTGTCTGAATTAACGTATTTATACATTCATTCAAGTGGCTTTACTGACTGCACTATTACATCTTTGACTAGGAACCTGCGTACACGAATCTATCAGAAATCAGTACTATAATGTATCCATTTATCTTAAATAAAAGTATCGGCAGCATACAATACTCTACCATTCGTTTTCTACATTAATACAAGAGGCTTTCTCAAAGGGTTAACGTAAGAAGAGCTTATGATTATAATTAACTTAAAGAGTTTAACATAAAACCATTATTCAAACTACATACATTACTCTGTAAAAGCGTGATATACTGTGTTACATTATTCTTCATGGGTTTAATAGGGACCACAGTCATGCATGGATAATTATATTGCGTGGGATGGTAACTATGTCGGGCACGGTACCCATTTAATTGAACAAAGCGGATAATATAAATATGTAATCTACAGTAGATAGCAATGTGTTTGAGGTATTGAAAAGTGCCAAACGTTGTCAGGTAGGCGCCGTAAGAAAACAAGTGAAAACAATTGTATACACTAATAAAGAAACTAGCAGTTTTTGGTAACGTATATTAGGCCGTCTGATTTACCCTGTAAAATTATTGTCATAGGATAAGGCACGTGGAAGAAAAATTATTATAACGTCGCAAGAAATGTGAAAGAAACGTAAAATTGGTAAACATGGTAAACAGGGAATACTTATAAGCCAGATTACCCCGTATAATGGACAGTAGACCTTGTTTGCAAATAATTACAGTAAATAACGTTTTGGAGATTCAGTGTGTAAGCCTCATGAAACCTGTCTGAGATGTGCAATCTAGAGTAGATAGCAACATGTTCTGAGAAAGAAATGACAAGATGAGTTGCTTAGTGGTGCGTTGTGCATGGTAATCTCTATCAACACACCTGTTCAGCTGCAGTGTTGTATATAGGAGGCAAGGGGTCAATTGCCCCCCCCCCCCCTTCCCCCACTTACTCCCCCCTCCTAAGGATTTAAAAATAAATGTATATTGTGAACTATGTACAACGATGTTAAACTTTGGTCCAGGCCCGTGGACCTGCGCTTTATGCTGGTACAATACCATATACAGAACGGACGGTTGTTCCATTTAAACTACGTCTGGCTCCGCTGAACATCGTTGGGTGGTAGCATAAAGTCAGCTATACAGGAAAGAATTCAGAGTTTGTTATTTTTGTCGAGCCACGCCACTTTGGCATTGAGGTTTGATGAGGGATGAGCATGGTGAGTGGAAGTCAATACTATTACATCTTGACAACCGCATCAATCGCTGATGGATGCAACTCCACATATGCCCCCTGGCCTGGCCAAATCAGCGAACAACACATTTCCCAAAGTAGCCCCACTATTGATAGACATAACTTGTGACTTACAGTGGCGTGACCAGGTATAACCCTGACAAGGGAGGGGCGCAAACATTGATAACGATGATCCACATGATAACAATGTTAACAAAATGCCTGGATGGACCCTGGACTACTCAATCAACCAGCAATACATTCCGGCAAGTAGCCACAGATGGACATGCAACGTTGATTACACAGTGGCACGATCCGAGTCACCTCTGACGAGGGAGGGTGGTGGCAAGACTCATCTTAAGTGCATGGTTGGTTGGTGCTGGTTGTCCGCTAAAATTAATAAATAATATAACACTATATTTATGATAAACAAACGCCTGGATGGCCCCGGGCCTACTCAAGTGAATGCACATCGAACGAAACATTCCCCAAAGTATCTCAGATGGACATGTCGAGTTGATGAGGGTCACCCTGAGGAGGGAGGGTGGTCGCATAAGACTCATCTTAAGGGCATTGATGGTTGGTGTTGGTTGTCCGCTAAATAAATATCTCCCTATATTAATGCTAAACAAACGTCTGGATGGCCCCGATATCGAGTGAGTAGTCAAGTGAATGCCCATCGAACAAAACATTCCCCAAAGTATCCTCAGATGGACGTGCACCGTTGATTAAAGTGGCGTGACCATGGGTCGCCCCTCACGAGGGAGTGGTAGACGCAAACATTATCACAAGAGGGATAAATTATAATGGATGGCGTTTGTTTTCCTTCAAATATACTATAATATATTTATGATAACTATTTTAAAGGTGCACCTGTAAAGTGTCTAACTCCACAAAAATTACTCTGAGCTTCCACATTTCTCTTCTACCGTGTTGTTTAGGTTATGGTAAGAGAAGAATAAAATAGGGTTACATTTTTTCAAATGCCCCTTTAGTATGAAGTTATCTATCATTGATAATCATTCAGCTCAAGAGCGTCTATATACAGACGGTCATAGACGTCATACTGTGATTAGCTGTAAAAGCTGACGCAAATGTTCGCTTTTTTTACCAAGAAAGCAGTGTTCTTTTTCAACGAAACTTTCACACATCATTCAGACATATCTTACAATGATTTGGGTATAGGATTGAAGTCTCAAATGTCATATCTGACACTTTAAAGGTGCACCTTTAACATACAGCTGGATGTAACACGGCCTACCCAATCAGCGTATAGTGTAAAATGGGGAGGGGGTGGGGGAGGGGGGGTTCCTTCTTTATCCCCATTTACTTTATGCCGATGGCTCATTGTCATAATTACGTCCGACGTACTCGAGACTACATCACTGGAACATAGTGTTTATAGTAGTGCAGCGTGTGTAAATTGATGCGATTAATCAAATTAGACTATACTACAGCAAGTTCGCTTTATGCCATTGTGATGTGACATCAGATTCTGTTGAATATAGCCCGAAAGCTGCTTTTAAGACACGGGAATTCCCATATGTTCCAAATTCAGATATTTTGCATTTCATAAAATTACAAATTTATATATACACTAAACCTTTCAATGAGCATAGATCTGTCATACCTTATATAATGTGACTGATGTCACAAAAGAGGCGATCACTAATGCCCGTTCGTTTTGAATGCTGCCTTAATGATAGTTTGAGGGTAATTTGAGGGTTCCACAATTGTACAAGCATTGCTTTTTAGTGGACCCCTCTTGTTTCCAATATGTATATCACTATTTTGTGCAAATTATCATTATTCATTTGTAATGTTTTGTTGGAAGCAAGAATAAATTGAAATTGAAATTGAAATGATACTGGATATGTATTTGTTTAACAAAAATGGCATGACAAATCTAACGATGTTTCCATGCCTGGGACAAATTCTGATGTTCATGTATATAGGAAAAATTATTCAATACCTCTTTCAATCAAATAGCATATCACTTGTCTTATGAATTATTTTTACTTATCAGGATAGATGAAATCAAATGATAATCATAATACTTTTTTGATAAAACAGTGTTATAATTGTTCGTCTTATTCGTGGAGCTAATACAACAAGATCGTAAACTGTAAATGATTAATAGTGCTCAAACTCAATAGTCTCGGGCGTCATAATCATGAGTACAGTCTTAAGTACGTCCTTCGAATACCATCGCATTTTCGACATCTGAACAAACAAAATGAATTAATTCTGTCGTTCACGATAGATAATTCACAATGCAAACAGACACTGCAACCCTAATTGACTGCAACCTGCCACAGAATACAAGTGTATACAGATGTGAGCGTGATAATCATTTAAAGGCTTATACCTATACTCTGTGTGTGCTACTAATCTGATGCTTAATGTAATGCAAACAAACATGCACAATTCGATCCATGATTAGAAGTACATCATAATAGTCAACATCCCACCATCTTTAAAATCATTATGCATATAATATTATGTTCATTAACAGGTTGATCAATGATTTCAATTACTTGAACAATACCATCCAACGAGTATCATCCAAACAGGTACCATTATGCTACGGTCAACGTATGGTGAAACAGGTTGATTCAGGTGCGTTATACTGTACTACCATCCTACCATTTGTTATTCTGTGTACGCATGCTAATACAGGTTGATTAGCAATTGAAATTACATTATACTACCCATCCATCCATTATCATAAATACAGTACCATCTGTATACGTGTATGCTACTATAACAGATTAGCATTGGTTAGTGTTCCCTGCTGGAAAGTGCATTAGTTTTACCATATGCCTACCGTTATGACTATCTTTTATTGGATGAGTTTGATTTTCAAAACAATCGTCACATCAAATATTGTTCCCATGCAGATGCGAACATTATGACGTGAAATTTGATTTGACTGTCAGTTTGACATGTAGCGTTTATTATATCATGAATAAGCCATTGCATTGCTGTTACGTTGGCCAATATGTACATGTTTTTTGTCCCATTATTTACGTAACTTTGTACACTTATTAATGCTTTCACTTATTGTTCATTTTAATTTCAATTGTGTACAAAATATAGAATTTAATTTGGAGGAATAAAATCATTCCGGAAAAAAATGTTCTGTTGTATTATGTTGTGCTTCGTGTTTATGTGTATACATTATACATGAACAAACTTTGTACCCATAATGAAATGAATAAAATAAATTGCTAAAAGGGGGATGAATACATTAACCATTAGCAGAAAAGGACTGATTGACCATATGGCGTTATTGGCGTCTCGTTTCTGAACACAATCTACCCATAACCGTGTTTCTATCAGATATAAGGCTCTGAATCTACCAAATAACCCTTTATTATTGAAAATCAATCAATATTCACAAAGATATAGCAGGTCCCAGTGGGCAATGGGTTATAAAGAAAGATCAACGATAGACCCCCCCCCCCCCCCCCCCCCCTCTTTGTCAATTAGTATGATAATGAATGTCGCTTTTGGCCATAGTACCACACGCATTATGCATGAGCGTAACCAAATACCATGACTATCGAATAACTTGCCTATAATGGCCCATCGGCTACACAATTATAATTCTAAAAGCGTATAATCATGATAATGGGGAAAATTGTGTTTCACGGCTACAAGTAGTGTAGGTTTGCACTAATGTAATATACATGTCCATGAGATCTGGAATATCATTGTGAAGTAGAATCAACAACATCCGCATTAAAGTCATTCGCAATAATACAGTGTCGCCAAAATAGTGAATATCAATTGCAATTTGGTTATAATATTAATAAAATGTATAAGAAAGCTGAAATGTCGTTTGTTTGTTTGTTTGTTTGACCTTTTGTTTTGTTTGTTTGTTGTTGTGTGTGTGTGTGTGTGTGTGTGTGTGTGTGTGTGTGTGTGTGTGTGTGTGTGTGTGTGTGTGTGTGTGTGTGTGTGTGTGTGTGTGTGTGTGTGTGTGTGTGTGTGTGTGTGTGTTTGTTTGTTTGTTTGTTTGTTTGTTTGAAGTATGTTTTGTATTAATTGTTAGGCATATTCCAACATCGCCTGCTAATCTGATTTTGGATCAAGTGGTACATTTCCGGACCTTCATTTCTCGACAATCCGTTTCATAGAGCAGGGCAAAGAAAACAAACTAAAATGAAAAAGGACATTAACTGCCATCAACGAGGAAAACAAATATCTGTCAATTACACAGGCCAGGAGCACTGCAAATTTGACATTTAGTTTTCTCAGTGTTGTTGATTATATGATAAAGAGTACGCATGGTGCTTCTCAATTCAGAGGGTGCATTCATCTTATAAGTCAGAAATAACAAACTCTAAATGGCGTTTTCTTTTATAAATCTGTTCTTAACATAATGTTACTCATTCCATCATTGGCCTACATAGCGGGGGTGGTATGGGCGGCAGCTCCCTTCGAATAAATCATCCTCCCCCCACCCATCCCCTCCATCCCCCACCCCCCCCCCCCCCCCCACCTCCCACACCCTCGTTGGATTATAGTAATTAATTATCTCTTTCACCTTACCTCTACTCATTATAATTGATTATGGTTGGAAGTGTTTGGCTTTGTGCGGATTATGAATATTAATGAGGCACTCTGACAAAGGCTCCATACACTCTTATCTGAAGGCTATCATTCATATAATAATCCGAGGACAAATTAATTAATTACTGTAATATACATAATTCAAGGTAATTAATTAGGAGGCACTGGTTAGTTGTATACATGCATACTCTTGAAATCAGGAGGATGCTGCTATAGGTATGATAGCCTTCCGTCAAGGCCTTCACTAAAAGCCATACCTTTATGGCAATGGTTGCTGTTGATATTGTTCTTTATTTTAAGTAACTATAATATCGATAATGGCACTTATTCAAATATGACCAGGGCGCTACACAACGTTGACATTTCTCAAGCACGGGCCCATTCTGTCAAATAAATAACTCTTTTCAATTTGCCCTTTTCCGTCTCTATATAATCCCCATATCTTTTTGAATGATCATAATCTTCCATATCCCTCCCCCTCACTATCTCTTTCAGATAATCCATCTTGCCCCTCTCTCCCCCATTTCCCCTCCCCAACTCCCTAACCCCTTATAGGGCCCTTCTCCACCTCTTTTTATCTTCACTCTCTCTATCTCTCTTTCTCCTCCTGTATCACCTCTCTATCCTATCTCTCTTATTTCCATATTACCTGTCTTTTACCCCCTTCTATATACTGGTAACTCAATTTGTATTCATGCATGCTCCGAGCCTTATAACATTCGTGTCACGTAAAACTCAAGACGCCGTGATTATTATTCATCACAGCAAACAGCCGTGCCTAAATCTCCGCCATAAGTGTCTCACTGATTGAACATTCGTGAATCATTCACCCCTTCCTGACATGGTGTATAATGTTACTCAAAAACAGTGGCGTATCTACATGGTGACATGGGGGCCTCCCCCTCAATCATTGGACAAAACAGTGGCGTGGAAGTACGCCCCCCACCATCCCTCCTCGATAATTCAACTAAAAACAAAGAACGGGTTAAATATAAAAAGGAATAGATAGAGTGTTCACAAAAAAAGTAGCGTGCCCCCCCCCCCCCCACCCCCCTCCCCCCACCTCCCCTCACTAGGCACTTGCACGCTATGTCATTGACTCAAATTTGATATAATTTAGATTTAATGTAATACATTTATAAATACACCTTCCTCACTCTGATTAGTTGATTGATTAATAGTTGTACAGTTTAGGTTATTTATTTTTAATTTGAATGCCTACCGATTTTTAAATAAACAGTTTATTAAAAGAAATCATGAGGTATTGGTTGAAACCCTCACTTTTTATGATTTCTATTTGACTGCTCCTAGTTTTGTCAAGGTCACAATTAAGAAAAATGTGATGATTATAAATTAGAAAACAAATATAGAATAAAATACGACTTAATTCACCTCCTCTAACTGTCGCGCTATTTCGTGAATAGTTAATTTTACTGCAACATACGTTTACCTCGATCGCAAGAAAACTACAACTTATCAAACAAATCGAAGAGAGTATGGTTACAATCGAACATTATAAAGTAACACGAAACACTGCAAGTCGTCTTCTCCACAAGTCACGCACCCGATGGGAAACAAACAGTAGCGTTGCATAACGCAGTATCTTCATTTCTGTCTATTTCAGATATTTACGATTAAAGATAGTAAAATATAAATTACGTGATGTGACAACGTGTAGGTCTTACATCATTACTTCAAACATGTGTTTTTTTGTGTTGATTCATGGACGTGGTTTGCATGTTATATGAGTTGTGCTTTTGGCAGTGTTTTTATTTGACCTTCCAATATTCCTCCTCAATGATGAGAAATGTTCACAAAACTTCATACGTGAGTGTCAGGATAGCACTTGAATGACAAATTATCACTTTAGGCGCTTACCTTTCAAAGTGAAAGCTATATCTGTCCTATTGTAAAAAATAATAATAATAATAGTTTTAGACCCCATGAGATTTGTTCGTTGTTGATTTGTCATTAAGGTAATGGAGTCTTTTTCGTTAAAAGAATAGATCTTTATGGATCAAAAACTATTCAAACAGACCTCGATTTATCTTTCGGAATTCTAATAATATAATATACAAACAAATATACAAACAAAACATTACTTCAAAAATATGACGAACCGGAAGCGACAGGAAGCTCTAAAGGTTGATAGATAATTTTTGGTAAGCATTATTTGTATATTGACATGTATACAAGGTAATTTGTTATTGACAATGCACCAGGAAAATAATTGTCAAAGTTTGACAAAACACAGGGACACTTTAAAACTTGTAGCTCATCCAAAGCAACGATAATGGCACATCCGAAAACATTTGATGAATGTTTGTAAATTTTGTTTGAAATTCCGTGACATAAGCTCTGGCAACAATAATTATTACTACGTGACATTTTGTTCCACAACGAGTTCTCCGTAGACACAATTTTTGCCGATAATGCTCCGCCGGCAAAATCGCCATCAAACTTTCAAAAACTACGAAAACATCGCTAACAACCACAATGCTGCAGCGACAAAATCTCTAACGCTTAATATTACTTTTGTTGCTGTTATTATTACTATTATTATTATAATTATTCTTACTAATATCATTATTTTCATTATTATTGCTGTTGTTGGAGTTGTTGTTATTATTAGTAGTATTATTGTAATCATTATAATTATTATTATTAGTAGTAGTATTAGTATATAAACAAGATAAAAATAAACAATATCCGTCCAAGTCATCCATTCCAATTAACCTTTACCCCCGGCAATAGACAAAAACCTTCGTGCAAATTGTGGCTATATTTATGACGAGCATGGGAACATGACATCTGTTACCAGCAAACATTTTGACCGTCCAGCCAATAAATCGGCAAAGTTAAATTCCAAACAAGCTGCTCGCCCTTTTATGACCGACTGGCTATCGATCATAAACATTCTCTATCATTCTATATTTCTATAGAATGGTCACGCAGTGTGTAGACATGTCCCCCCTTGTCCCCGCCTCCCCGGGTAATTTGTGGTCATAAATCATTGTGCTACGGCATAAAATGCACAACATTACATGACTCTATGATTGGATTTTTCTGCACGCCGTTTCCATTATGCCTCGTTTTAGCAACATATGACATAATTATTATTAGCATATTTTTTACAAACACTTTCAATGTATCGTTAATAATATCGTTAATGATATTCGTTTGTCTCGCAATGTATGGTCAACAAGGAATCTAAAGATCACGACGTTTCGTGCGTCGCTGCAACACTTCGTCAGGTGAATATACATACTGTAAGCAAGGGTTATACCCTACGACAGGCGCAGTGCGAGACAAACGAATATCATTAGCGATATTATTAACGATACTATTTCCGCAATGAGTAACATATTTAGCACTTTCAATTTACATTTCATTTTCGTTTCCAACCAAATATACATATCAATTACAATTATTTACACAATAAAGGAATACATATTGGAAACAGAGGGATCCACTGAAAAGCAATGCTTGTAAAATGATGGACCCCTCAAATAATAATGAAGACTTATGAGTAGTACTGTTATTAAAAAACAAGTTCGTAATATCAAAAAAGGAGCCACAAAAAGGAAAATGGGATACCAACAGAGAAGAAAGCACTCGCCATTCAAGCAAACTCTCTCATTAATGCTCTCATCGTTATGCATTGAAATTCCATTTTACATCAAGATAATCATTGATGTGTAATACGCAAATAAGAGAGGAACTTACAATGTCATTCATTGATTAGTAAATTATACACACCTTCACAATGCACGATCTACAACAAAATAAAACTTTATGATGGTGAATTGATGTATATTTTGGCAAATTTTCACTTAGTCATTATTTTGTATCAATTCACTTTTCCTTATATAAGGGAAATGTTTATGATCAAATGTTAATTCCCAAATGATAGAATGAGTTTTCACGACAAGACCGACTCAAAAATAAAACTAACACCTGATTTTAGTCATTGGCAGTATACATTCAAACTATTCGCCTGTTTTGGGATAATAATGACGTCTATTAGTCATGAAGATGAGTTGACTAATTATGAAGCTCGGGAATATGATATCAACCAATAAAGAGGAAGAATACAAAATGGATGGACATTAGAATTTGTTGTCGATATAAAAAAAAAACATTTTGTATATTATGATATCACAAAATTGTATATATGTTCCCTCCCGTAAAAAAAATACAACCCTCGTCACACAAGATTCGCGATAGTCACATAATAAAACAGCATTATCTCAAATCTACATTATGACTGTAGCTTCCTTTCATGCCTCATAAGCCACGTCAAAGCTTAAGCTCATAAATTTGCAAATAATTGCATCCCGCTTGGCGGGAGATGGACGAGACGGTTAATGAGGCCTGAAGTGAGCTCTGTGGCTAATGTAATGTTGTTAACAACAAACACGGACACACAACACTCACCATTTGTATCGTAATGCTCCCAAATCCGAGCGAAATTATCCGCAGAGAGCTTGTTTGTTGCCTTTAATTCACTGAATTTGACGAGAAAGTTGTCGTGGACACTCTTCCTTCGGCACTGGCCAGCGGTATCCATCTTTTGTAAAATATCGTTTCGTTTGTCTTTCCACAGAAGAAATCAACAGCAACACTTAAGCGTCCGGATCAAAATCGCCCTGGCCGAACCACAACAAACGCAACGCTGAATGTTTAAGGGTACAGTATACGTATAGGAGCAAGTATATCAGGCGGTGTAGATTGGTTTCAGCGAGATAATGATAGCAACCGAACGTGTGCGCCAATATTTATAGTAATATACGGTACTACGTTCACATCTAAGGAAGACGAACAAAAAGTGGGTGTGTGCAGTTCAGTATAAATCTAAATTGAGTTAGCTGGAAGTGCGATGCATGCGATTCGCGCGTTCCTCATTTGCGTTCCTCATTAACAGGTGATTCACGCTGTGTATATGCGAGTGGTAGCATTCAACATAGTATGTATAGTCACTATGTCAGGTGGTAGTAACGTCGCTTTATCTTTGTCTTTGATGGCTCTTATCTGTTCTGGGTAATAGTGAATATCAAGCGTGCGGATGTTGATTAGAGGGCGTACGCGCTACAGATGGCCGCGGCGCCATGGAGCTTATAAGTGGCGCCAGTTTTTGCATCTATGGGACGCACATGTGGTACATGTGCAATGACAACTGCTGTACCCGACTTTCCTGCGTGTTCTTTGCGTGTTACTTACTTTATTTTTAATGTAACTGATATATAAATCTGATGATAAATACATAAACCATGAATAATATATAAACACCTTTTATTACAGTTACTGTCGGAAATGCTCCCGAATTAACAAACAATCATAAAGAAAATGGAACAACGATAATTATGTAGAATCAAACATTGTTATACATAGACGAACTGACCAGGAAAATATAATATAAATGAAAAAGAGCAATATAAAGAAGTGATTTTTCCGGGATACGAACATTACCATCAAACAGATCATCATTAAAATGTGTATTGTTCACAGGTTGTATTGTCGAGTCTAAACTTGGACCAACATTTAAACAAATAGTAAAAAACAGGAAGCTTTGCATTGCGAGTCAATAATTGTATTACCTTTCTAAAACATCATTACAACTTTTGCCATAATATACCTATACGTAACATTAATCAAAGTTTATTTCAACAATACAATTTACGAGATGGACGTATTAAAATTGTATCTATTTATACAATGTTTGATTCTATCTTTATTCTGAGTATTTTTTCGTCTTTTCTTTTATTGATAAAGTAAATGCAAAATTGTATAATTAGCTCCAAATTATTATAAAAGTCTTAACACTACTTTAATTATGATATAAAAGTTTATGATGTAAAATTGTTATTCGATCCCTTTCAAAGAGACATCTTATTTCTTCGTGAGCTAGTCAAATCTCACATTGTTCATTATGACCTTTGAATATGAATATTTGAATATTCAATTGAAGTCTTATGCAACCAGATAAGGTTGGATTGTTGACAAGGAAAATACATGAATAAAATACCCTTGGATGTTTATTTCGTTATTAAATTCACTGAGGTAGAAATATATGGATTGGACACTTTCAACCATTTAGAGGGAGTGTCTTAGTCAATACTCGTACGAGTGTACAATGCAACACAATTAATATCAACATCCTGACATTTTTACCGTTGGGCGTATTTCCTCGTTGTGTTTTATTGTCAAATGTTACTTTTAATATACTTTTATATACTTTAATATACTTTAATATACTTTTATATACTTTTATATACTTTTATATACTTTAATATACTTTAATATAATTTCATTGAATGTATACGGCAGATGTTCACATGTTTGTTTTGTATTATAGTTATGACAAACTATATTGACATCATGTCAATGTAACCGCCTGTATTTATTTTGAATGATAATTATTAATTATGTGCCATCAACAAATAATACTACTTTACAGAAGCAGTATTATACTGGTTCTATAATACTGATCGGACAAACTATGATCTAAAATAATTAGTAATGACAATTATTGACCAGCATTGTATGAATTACGTACATTATGACCATTGGACATTAGTCATTTGAATCAAGAAGAATTTCACAATTATACGTTCGCTTACAGACAGTTATGCCAGAGGAATACCCCCCCCCCCCCCCCCACCCCCTCCCCCTTTCTATAGATTTCGCTACATTTAGTAGACGTGTGGCCTAGGGCTAATGAATCGGAGATAGGCGCCGTATGTGCAACAATTGGCACGGGAAGGACTTTTTACAGACAGATACCAAGAAAAAGTGTATAGATCAGACACACTATGGCGTTTGTTATTTAGTCAATGATTATTAAACATAATTTGTACGCACGTACTTATGAAAGTGTTTACTGTTAATATTAATGGCATTAGTTAACCCATTCGGGACTGGTTCTCAATAATCAATATTAATTACACATTATATGTATTTATCACAAGTGAGTACGTACACGCACGTAGGACATGTAGGATATGACCTAGACTAGGTGTTATAATGTTGTTAATTAATAATCGAAAACATTAGCACGAGTAATTACAACAATTATTGACGCTCTAGGCGTGAATGCTTTTACAATCAATTAATTGTTATCACTTATAGTACGCCATTTTAATGTTTTTTTCTGTAGATTCTAGGTGTATGAATTTGTAAGCAAGCGATATTCTGGAAGCTATAACATAAAATATTGCGCACATTCACTTCTTTGTATTGCAGGACTACAAAAAAGAGACTGTATAATTATGCAAATTGAACATGGCCTACTTCACGCAAATGGATGGAAATTAGCACCCCTGGTAACCCTATATGATTTTTTTTCTCGATATGTTACCTTGGGGCTTGGTGTAATACTAATGCTTGGGCATGAATTATTCAAGGAGTGAGTTGTTTCAGACATGGTGTGACATTGATGCCAATGATCTTGTATCATCATTTTCCTGATCATGGTCGCTATCACCATCTTCCATATCAGTATAACCATAGTCACCATCATTATTAATATCAACATCAACATCATCATTATTGTTATCATCACCAACATGCATCATCATCACCATCATCATCACCAACAAGCATCATCATCATCATCATCATGATTATAATCTTTACCATCATTATCATCACTAACAATCATCATCATCACCAACAATAATCATCATCACCGTCGTCGTCATCGTCGTCGTCATCATCATCATCATCATCATCATCATCATCATCATCATCATCATCATCATCATCATCATCATCATCATCATCATCATCATCATCATCATCATCATCATCATCATCATCATCATCATCATCATCATCATCATCATTCTCATCATGTCAATTGTTGGCAAAAAGACATCATTCTCATCATGTCAATTGTTGGCAAAAAGACAATGTAAATGTAGGAATTGCCAGCAGGCTACATGCTGCAATCTTTAAAAATGTGTTGCTGGCATAATTCCTCCACTCTCCCCACCTTGAAATGCTAAACAAAGTACCACAAAGTAATTTAGAGTTATACAATATTTATTATGGAACATATCATAGACATTAATATACACGTTTATAAAACACAATAGCCAATATATACCGACATACTATACATGTACATGTACTTTGTTTTATATAACATTTTAAATACAAAATAGTATATTGAAGAAAAAATAATAGTACGAGATAAAGGAATAATTATTATGTTTTACTATATATACAAAATGCTGTATTCTATAAAGCATATTAACAAAAGGCTAGTCACATCACAATATCAAATGTCAATTATTCTCTTACATTATATGATTTCAGAGTTCAAAAGTATCAATTCAACATGAATGTTTGAAAGGAATCAAGTATGCTAACAAATTCAATAACACTCATGCTCCCAATGTAATAGCCATGATTGAAACGTGTGCAATCTGTTATTGGATGCTATGATCCAGTTATGATAATAGTGTAAATGCTTCATGAAGAATTTATTTATAAGTACTACTATACATATTTAACATATTATGTCTAGACATAATGCAGACTTCATGTTGCTATCAGTATTTTGAAAAAGATTTCAAATTTGAAGTACTCTGAAACATTGTCTCTTTTTTATAGTTTTTATTCTGAAAAAATACATTCTCAGTTTCTCACTACAATTATCAAAACTGGTAACTATGTTTTGTATAACATTTGAAATATTGATTAAAAACATTTTAATAATACATGTTTAATTATACTAATGTGTGCAACAATGTATTTTTACAAGATCAAATGAAATGTATAATTACTTTTAGTACATCATCTCTTACATCTCATATCAGGCAATTAATTATTTGAACTACTGGTATAATATAAACTCATATTGTACTGAGTAACGGACATGTTTGTCAAGACAAGATATTCCAAATATGAAACAACTTCACTCATCTCCGCGATCTCCGCCTATCCCTTAAATATATAATAACACAAACGTAAGGAACATTTGATCAACAATTTTGATAAGGTATTGTAAATTTCTTAACTCGCATATATTCAAACAGCAACTTATTTTTAAATGATGATGAGTTTAATTTTACTATCAATACTGTCCTCATTTTGCAAGCCAAAACATTTGTGATAGTTGTTTTTTATGAAAGAAAATACATTTTAAGAACTTTTAAGTGGAACTACATTAATATTTAGATGTTGCAATAATAAACAATTGACACGATCATTTAATTAGTCTTGCAACTTCAGACCCTTCATTGTATTTTGGGTTTGCACTCAAACCAAATATTCAATTTGGTTCAGCTATACACGATCAAAGTGATTCAATCATATTTTGTAATGTAATGTGGTGATTTGAAAATAAACCATGTTACATTCATTCAGAATAATAAGGAAATGAGCCTGAAAGTTAGACTAAAAGCAATTGTTTTTTCTTAAATCATTTTTTCATTGAGAACTTTAAAATGTATCCTTGTGGTTGAGGATGCCTGCAAATGAAGGACATTATCTTCATATATATTATAGTGATCAAAGCAAAACGGCAGATACAGTAAAACCAGTCTTAGTGGCCACCTGTCTTCAGCAGCCAACCTGCCTATAGAGTATAGTGGCCACCAAAAGTGATCCCCTGCTGAGAAATCAATGCTATGGAACCTGTGTATAGAGGTCACCTGTCTGAAGTGTCAACTTTTCTTGTTTCCTTTGGGTGGTTACTATACACAGGTTTGACTGTACTAGAATTGGATTAAATGTGGTGAACTAGGGTCTGGATTGCTTCATAACACAAACAAATGTACATGTTTCTACAAGAAGTTCTCTTCAACTGTAAGCCTTCACGTGATATTGCACTAAATACCATGCCAAATCAATGCATGATATGACAGACCTGTATCCATTTTCAAATTAAAGGACTTAAATTTACTCCTTCATATTTTCTCCCAATCTTTGTGATAGCTCACCATGATAATGAAACATTTAAAAGAGTATTTATGTTCACAAAAGCTAACTGTACTGAGATGTCCATTACATTATAAAACAGTAAAACTTGCCTTTCTTTTGATTAAAAACACATTGATATTCCAAAATCATAATAACAAACATTAAAAGTAATTTAGGAGATGCAGCCAAAGCAAATCGGCATTATTCATTAGAAGGCCATCCATGGATGAGTTTCATGTCTCTGTTCACAGGGAAACTTACATATGAGTCATGGCCACGATTCTTGACTCAATTCAATGACAAATGGAGAACAAGAAATGAAAATAAAAAGTCTCATTATTTATTTCTTACCCTGTAGTACAATTGATTCTTCACATTTAAAATTCTAGAAATCATCACAAAAACATCTTTATTTTCCATCTATTCTGTGTCCGAGCCAAAGACTGAAGAAGAAAATACAAACAAATGCATTTTATATTTAATAAATGTCAATGCCATATTAAATTGAGGAATTAATTACTTGGCAAATGCAGGATGGTCTAATGAGCCCTAAATCACAAGAAATGTCTGTATATTACGATGATGTAAAAATATATGGTGCGACCGGTTGCTGTCAATCATTCACAAGGAGAGATCTCATTTCTTCTTCTTCAGCTCTTCAAATCTCCTGCTCAGGTCGTCAAAGTCCACATCCTCGCCTCCGGATGACTTGCCCCCGACGACGCTGTTGTCAAGGGGCGGGAACGAGGAGGTTGGCACTGCCGGCAGGTTGGGGATGGAATCGCTGGGGAGGTTCCTAGGTGCAGGGGTCGGCATGGGGGGTCCAGGGGGCTGAGTAGTGGGCATGTTGCCAGGGGGAGGATCTGAGGAATGAAGATAATTGGAGGAAAATGAACATTAAGCTTAATTCAACAATCAATCCAGTCCATGAATTCACAAAGAGCAGATGGTGTTTGTTCATTATGACCTTTGAGTGTTTATATCTTTAATCAAATCACTGACAAGAGGGAGACATTATATGGACTAGCTACATTCAACCTTTTTAGAGGGAAAGTCAATACTAGTAAGTGGGAACAATGGAAACAATGAATGCATATCGTTTTGTTGACAACTAGTGAACAGACTGGACCTCTTCTGACATTTAGAAGTAAATTGCTTTAAAAATAATCATTCATGACATATGTGCATTTAAGTATTATTAAAACTGTTATGACTAACTGATGACATTTGATGTCTGATGACCACTGTGCATTGCTGATTTAAATCAATAATAATTCCTAATTATGTTCAATTACCAAAGGTTACTTTTTTAATACTTATACATTTAATAGGTCTACCAGAGTTTTGCATTTATATGTTAAAGGGATAGTATAGTTCTGTTCAACCTTAATTTAAGTAATCAGAACTTGCACCATATCATTACAAACTAATAATTATACCTCCACCATGCCCGATAGGTAGAAAAACTTTCAAACGGCTAAGTCAGGAGTCTGTTATCATTCAAAGGACGCAGTTAAAACACAAGAGGGCGTTCTCTAAAAACATATTGGTTTCAACCATTTCTTAGGAAAAGTTGTGAATGAGACATTTTGTTTAAATATCTATTCAATAGAGAGATCATCAACAAACTATTTAAAAACATCTTAGGTATTTTTCAAAAATGTTAAAGGGAGAGATCCTCTTTTGCAAGCCAAGATTCAAAAGTTGCGAGGTTATAGTATTATATGAAAGGAAATGTCATTTAATAGCATGCCTGAAAAAATTAGGGCTTGAAATCTCTTTTCCGTGGATTTATAGACCTAAAACTGAATAAACTGAGGGACGTCAGTTAAATAAGTACATACGTATTTTCGGCCAGTGAGTAAGTTCGTAAATAGATTTCATGGAGTGCCAGATCGGTATGCATGACCCCTACGTGACCCGCGCTAGCTACGTGACCCGCGCATAAGTACTAATGTGTGAGCGTTTACCAAGCAAAATACCCAAACATCGCTTAAACTGACTACATGTAATTATATATTCTTTCTTTTTGAGATCTTTTTCGGTGACATACGTTAACAAATGTCGGCTTCACAATACCTTTACGAAAATTAGTACTATATTGTTGTAATATTATGCTAAATCAGTTGAACTCCTTTATTGACCGATATATAGTTTAAATGGAGGGACGCATTCGTTTTTCATTCGTAGAATCCAAATAAGAGGGCTGTTCGCTCTGATTTTTTTTTTTTTCGTGTTACATTGATCTCCATCCGTCAACTGAAAGCTGTTCAGACGTTTTGTAAAAGTGGACCT
Organism: Echinarachnius parma; assembly: GCA_037951105.1. Taxonomy (NCBI): domain Eukaryota; kingdom Metazoa; phylum Echinodermata; class Echinoidea; order Clypeasteroida; family Echinarachniidae; genus Echinarachnius; species Echinarachnius parma. Next base: position 21,233 of record JBAMJV010001829.1, read on the forward strand.
GTCCCTTTAAGGCATTATATTAATATTTTTCTTAAATTATCAACTAATGGTGGGTCCCAAATTTATTCCAATCAAATATTGATATTTCTGCATATTGATGTTTCTGAACCGATTTTGATCAAATAAAGTTTGTTTTATCTTTAAAATCATGTGCTCTTTTTTTCACTATCTCACAAATGAATTATTTCTTGAAGTGCCCCCTAAACCAAAACTACACTAAAGTAAACACTGGCAGAATGGAATCTCTTACTAAATAATGTGCCCTCTAAAACCAAATGGAATCTCTTACCAAATGAAGAGCCCTGCCCTGTAAACCAAAACTAAACTAAACCTGGCAGAATGGAATCTTGTACCAAATGATGCACGACAAGCCACATCGTTACAATCATTTCAGGGACGTTTGAGTAAGATAAACATGCTAGATTTCACTCGGAGGGCCCACCACCCCTCCCACCACGTGCTCCCTCATTAAGCACACACACCCTATAACTGCCATGTGCCTGCAACAGTATATCCCACTTGTGGAGTTTGTTTGCAGTTGACAGAAAAAGAAGAAAAAAGAAGAACTATCCCTTTAATGTCTTTTAATCAATAAATGCATACTATACATAATCATTTTTTTAAATGCTGTATTAAAGTGTTTTAGATAATAATTATTCATTGTAAGCTATCATCAAAAGCTACTAAGAAGCGATATATTGATCAGACACATGACATTTCATAAGTGTTATTTTTTCAATAATAATTATCACACATAAAAAGTAATAATAATTATTGAACAGTTTTGTATGGATTGCACATCGTGACCTTTGGGCATTATTCATTTGAATCAAGAAGAGTTGCAAATTATGTTCATGTACGGAAAGTTACCAAGAACTAATGTATAGATCAGACACATTATGACGTGTGTTGATTTGTTCAATTTAACTATACAAACTTAATGCAAAGAAAATATACAAAAAGTCACCAAAAAATAATGTATAGATCAGACACAATATGACGTGTTGAATAATTATAAAACCTAATACATACATGTACATGTACTTATGGCAGTGAATTGATTTCTCACATATGGACTTTGGGTGTTAGTGTTATGGATCAATATTAATTGCACATTATGTGTCATTTATCACAACAGACTATGTACAGGTCAGTCACATTATGACCTATAAGTGTTAATGTTTGTAATTAATAATCGAACATTGCCACAAATAATTATAAAGATATAGTGACAAATAGTTTATGCACTGGACAAATAATGACACTCTCGGTGTTAATGTTTTTTACAATCAATTAATTTCAATTACACATGGTTCGTCATTCTATGGAACGTCATTCTAATATTTCTATCTATCCCTATACAGGCTTCTGACGCCATACCAAATATTGTCTGTTCTGTTTGAAGGTCAATAACCCTAGAAGTGTACAACATATAATTTTGCCAAAACATTTCAAACTTAAGCTCTTATATTTTGGTTATTTTTAAAAACAGTAATCTATCACAATAAACAGTCTGTTATCAATTAAACTATACTCAGCTTTTTAAAGTTTGTTCTTAGGACCAAATGGTATTCCCAATATCCCGGGGGTGTTTCACAGAGATCCCAGGTCGAACTTAACACTAAGTCGGACTTAAAAATTATGAAAAGCCATTTGTAGCTTCAGAATTAGACATAGTCAAGAGCCCAAAATGCTAATATTTGAAATTTTCAAACAAATTTTAAACCAATAACCTGAAGTGTCTTTGATGAAAGAAATTAGTGTCTTTGATAAAAGTAATTGTTAATGATTTGTATCAAAATTGTAGGCCTGTTTAAAGAACTTGTTTAACAATTTTACAAAGACACTAATGGCTTTCCATATTTGTTTGAGTCAAACTTAGTGTTAAGTTCGCCTTGGGATCATTGCGAAGCACCCCCTGGTGAATAAAGTTCATAGATAATGTGGAGGTGTTGTGGCAGGGAGCCGGGTTGGAACCCAGATCGATGCCACCAGCAAGGCACTTTATCCACATTGCTGCTCCCCGCAGGTGTGTAAAAAGCATGAGTGCACTATAAAGTAGCACCTATTGGAATGCTCCCCAGGGAGTGGAAAGGGTGCATAATATAGTGTGGAAGTATATCTAAAAGGCCAAGTTATAAATAATAATATTAGATGCAGTTCCCACTGGGTGAACAGAGCAAAAGAGCACTGAAGAGGCTAACCTGGATAAATAAGACTACAAAAAATAAAAAAATTAAAAACATAATGTACCACTGGGAGCAATTTACTTCATATTCCCAGTGAATATAACACACATAGAAACAAGGCTGTCACTATTATTACAGATCCAGTTTGTGCTTCACAACATAATGCTAATATTTCTTCTTTGATATGAACAAAAGTGGTTGGTTGAAATCTAAAAAAAACTTTTGACCCAGAATAGTCATCAATCTCTCATGATGAACCTTTTCCCTAAAGCACTAGATTGGCACATTCAAGCGAGTAAAAAGATACAAATTAAAAAGCAAATGAAACATTGCCTACTTCCGGCAAATGGATGAAAACTAGCACCTCTGATGAATAAACATTGGTAGACATGCTACCTTGGAGTAATACTAATGCTAGGGCATGAATTATTCAAGAAGGGTTTTGTTATTCCAGACTTGCATCTTGTTGGATTGCCATCATGAAACTTGTATCATTTTCATTATGATCATCATCATTTTATCATCATCATCATCATCATCATCATCATCATCATCAACATCATCGTCGTCATCGTCGTCATCGTCGTCATCGTCGTCATCGTCGTCATCGTCGTCATCGTCATCATCGTCATCATCGTCATCATCGTCATCATCATCACTGTCATCTTCGTCATCATCATCATAATCATCATCAAAATCATCATCATCATCATCAATGTGAAATATCTTTCCAGAAAGATACGTGCTGCCAACTCCAAAAGTGTAGGCCAAAATTCCTATTGTTTTGTTTTCTTATTAAACTGAAATATATATTTATGGCTGAGGTACAATTGGAACGTGGCCTAATTTTAGCCAGAGCTTGAAAACTGCCATCTCTGATGAATACAAAATACTCATGACACATTTTTAGCAGACATGTTGTAACAAATAACCACTTTTCTCCGAAGTGACACTAATCTTTTGGCATGAATAATTCAAGAGGGAATGTGTTGTTTCAGACTTACATGGTGTTGGGTGGCTGTCGTGCAGCTCATAAGGAGGCGCCTGCTGAGAAGGAGAGAGAGAGAGAGAGAGAGAGAGAGGGGAATATAAACAAGTTGTTTTGAGTCTGTGGTTACAGGTAATCAGTTGCCAGGCCACAGGGGGCATGAGGGGCAGTAAGAGAGCAACTTGCTTGGGGCAGCTTCCTGGTACTCATACAATATTCATGAACACCGCAGGTGCGCACATTTTGTATATTAATGAGCTCACTTCTGGCGCTGATATCTTGCCTTATCCTTAATCAATATAAGAGGTTGGGGTCTTATTTTAAAGAATGTACTTCACATTTTCATATTCTTGCAATGTCATAAGTATATTACATGAACAAATTAGCAAAATAATCGATTAAAAAACATCCACAATTTGTTTATTATACTTGTTTTAAAATGCTCGCAAAAGCGATCTAAATCCAATTGCCTACTTGACATTTTTATATCACTATAAAGAGTATCATGTGTTATTCTGTTTTCGAGCACTTCCAGATAATGTTTAATTTTAATCGAGTCAAGTTCCACAATTAAAACCATCTAGTACACTTACGAGTTTGTCAAACATGGAAATACCATGATTTCTTCGAAAATCGCGTTACCCGATTGGTTGGTTACAGAATCATGAAAGGTCACGCAAACTTTCGATCGAGCGATCGTCGGAGAAGCCGGTTAACGCAGTCATGAAAGTTTGCCTGACCTATCATGATTCCATAACCAACCAATCAAGATACGCGATTTTCGGAGAATGTGGGTCACTTTCATCGTAAATCAAAATTTATCTCATTTTACGGTCCTTCAAAAACCATCTGAAAATGTGTGCCTCGAATTGATTTTGATATCATTTTGACGCTCATTGTTGGAACTTCATAAACCATTGAGAGAAAATTAGATTTGATGTTTAATCGGGTCAAGTTCCAAGAAGGAACAACAGCTTGCAAAAAGGCTGCAAAAAGACGATCAAAATTAAGGTACAATGCAACGAACATTCATAAGCCTGTAAAATGTCTAAATTTCACCCAACAAATGCAAGTTATATGCCAAAATAAAGAGCGAAAATTGTACTTCAAATTACCTCACCACTCTGCCATATTCACTACCGTAGTTACCAAAAATTCCACTTCAAAGAAGGGCTTATCAAAGTCACGTGAAAGCTCGCAATTCGCGAGATTATCACGCAAGCTACAAAACCAGCAATGCGCATGCGCGCAGCCTTCGAGATCCTGACCCAATTCTGAGTACGCCCGTGCCGCTAGCTAATTACCGCGACAAGTTACTCCTTGACTAGGGGCATATGATGCCCCCAACAATATTGCAAACCCCCCCCCCCCCCCCAAAAAACAAAAACAAACAAACAAACAAACAAACAAACAAAACAAAACAAACAAACAACAACAAAAAAACAACACTGAAATTAGGTTTAAAATAAATAAAAAAATTGTGCACCTGATAACTAACATTGCCCTCCCACCCCCCAATCAGTAAGCACATGCTACAGTACACCACTGCAGGTATTCAAATGCACTTCATGGCCTTGCAATAATATGAGGGGCATTTACATTCAAACTGGAACAGCACATCATTTCAGAAACACAATTTCTTTCTTTTTTTTCCTCCAAACACCAGTTTTTGCAATTTTCAAATCCCCCCCCCCCCCAAAAAAAAGAAGAAATAATTATTGACAACCTCTACAAGTCAATTTGATTTTGGTGCAGTGTGCAAGGGGGGGGATACATAAGAGGGGTTTAGAGGGTATTAGGTGCCTTGTATTTGCAAATTAACCCAATTAAGATGAGTTTGAGAATACATGTATTCAGCACAGTGTACAGTATTTGGGATGGGAAAGGAGAAAGTGATAGTGTTTAATAAAGGGATCTAGTCAATTTGTTGACCTATGCGAAATCTGATGAAGAGTTTATAAAATGTGTATATCTGTGATTTGATATGTACAAATTCCATGGCAAAAGAATGTCATATGACTGAGTAATGAGCAAAAGTGCAAAGTGATATTTGCTTATTAATTGCACTGACTTTGTGCACAAAATCTCCACTAGAGAGATTGAACTCAAAACATTTCAATCGTACCTATCTTTATAACAAAAGAGAAATTTGCAAAACTGATACCCATTCCTGCTTCTACACTGGGCCCAAAAAGAAACTTATAATTTTTCACATGGTCATGTCTGAAAATCCTGTCCATCAAAATGAACCAAAATGACACACATGGTTACTTCAATTGTCTATTCTAAAACACATGTTAGTAACCAAGCAGTTGCCCAACTGACACACCAGCAAAAAGCACTGACATGGAACAGCTTCCAGGACCACATGTCACAGAAAGGGACACTCCGCCTGTTAATGCACACACTAAGAGCAGCTCTACAAGAAGAGTTGAACAATGTCCCCCAAGCCTGTATCACAAACCTGGTGGACAGCATGCGTAGCAGATGCACTGAATGCCTGCAAGCACTTGGTGGACACACTCACTATTGATGTCTGTGTTTGGGTAACTGACATTACCTTCATTTCAATTTGTTTCCTCACGTGCCTTAAACTCTGTTGCCGAAATGTCAAGGCTGTGACATGTGATACAGCAAGCGGTTCGATGCCAGTGCATTTTTCAGTTCTGTCTTCTTCTTCTGGTGTAGTACAGTCCACCTACTGGTGTATCACGTACTGGTAAGGTCAGTAAGGTAACCGCTTGGATACTGACATGTTATAAGAGGATAGTATTGAAGTTATCCTGTGTGTCATTTTGGTTCATTTTGATGAACAGATTTTCAGACATGACCATGTGAAAAATTATAAGTTTCTTTTTGGGCCCAGTGTATTAGTAATACAAATACAACGTGAATGTGAGAACCGCTCAAGTTCTAAGTAATTCTTTGTGGATTTTGATAATGTTACTAGATCCCTTTAAGGGTTGGAGCATTTTAAGGTGCAAATACTCACAGGCATGGCTGGCATGTTAACAACAGGAGGCTGGTACCCGCCAACTGCACCTGCTTGGGGTTGCTATGGTAACAAAACACAAATACAAACCATGCAGGTAAAACAAATGCAAAATTAACAACATTTAGCAAACCGAACATATAAACAAATAAGTGCATGTATGCTTAAAAGAGGAATTGTGGAATATAATTTGACATCCTTTAAATCTAGCCAGATTGTTCGGTGCAAAATTTGTCTATCCATTATAAGGAAAAAATGTTTTGTATTGATCTTTATCTGTGATTTTCTCAAAATCAGCATCACTCTAAAATTCAATTATTTTACATAATTTATAATGTTTCCATTGGACTAGTAAAGAAAAACTGGAGCCCCCTGAAATCATTTTAGCATTTCAGGTCCCTTGGAACCAAGAAATGTTATGAACTCAATACGATAAAATCATATGCAGTGTAAGGCAGAGTACAAAGTGAGTCATTATGTGATAGTCTCTGGTGTGATGATACATACACAAACATGAAAGATCTGTAAAGAAAAACTGGAGCCCCCTGAAATCATTTTAGCGTTTCAGGTCCCTTGGAACCAAGAAATGTTATGAACTCAATACGATAAAATCATATGCAGTGTAAATCATATGCAGAGTACAAAATGAGTCATTATGTGTCTGGTGTGATGATACACACACAAACATGAAAGATCTGTAAATGTCTGCCATTCAATCATTTCACTTATGACATGTAATTATCCAAAATATCAATGCACATGTATGCAATGCCATGAAAGATAATGGATAGTCAAGTATTACTACAGCGTATATGTGAAAAAGCAGTTCAAAAATAGCTGAATAGAAAAATGAATACTTAATATTGATGGTCCATCTGTATTCAACATACATGGTGCAATGGATTGCATTTTTAGTGAGTTTTAGATATTAATTGTATGCCTGTAAATTATTTGAGCATATAATACACCCCTTGTATAGGTGTTGAAAACAAGAAATAAAGATTACATTAAAAAGACATACTTTTATCAACATTTTCAACTTGTAGTTATTGGAGTTTTACACAAGATAACATGAATCTTAAACATAGCAATATAGCATACAAGTATAAATATAGATGGTGTAATGGATTGTACGTATGCTGGGTTATACCACTTTGTCCCTGAATATGTGATTATGTTATGAGAACAAGACTTTGGGCCGTATGCATAAAAACAAGCAATTGCTTGTGCTAGCCTTTTGCTTGAATCGGTATGCACACAAACAAGCAATTGCTTGCAAGCAAAAGCTTTTGCTTACAAGCACAAGCAATTGCTTACTGCTCGTAAGCAATTGCTAACCAAACAAGCAATTGCTTAAAACCGTATGCATAAAACAAACCTTGTACTTGTCTTGATAAGCAATTGCTTGCGTTTTTTCAAGCACCTCCAGACCAGCTTGAGCTCTTGCTTACTAAGGACATTCACGTTTTAGAATCAAGTTTTCATACCGTTTCAGGATGATTTAGAACTCCTGGTTCCAGAGGTTATGTTGTGATTACATATTTAATCAAATGGCTGTTATTTTAGACATTTATATCCATGTAGGCAATTTTGTTCATGATTTGAAAATATTTGCGTAAGAAAAATACTGTTGCCAGGTCGGGCACGCTGCTATGCAAGGGACTACACGACGTTTGCATACACTACGAATCCCCTTTGTTGTCATGCAGTGCGATGTTCGCACAACCGTAACGATGCTTTGTTCAACACGTAAGCAATTGCTTAGGCAGTGTAAGCAAAAGGTTTCAGCACAAGCAAAAGCTTATGCATACGAAGCAATTGCTTGAACTTGATCTTTTGCTTGACAAGCTCTTGCTTGTGCTTGAAGCAATTGCCTATATTAAGCAATTGCTACGTTTTATGCATACGGCCCACTGAGACACATTTTTAAAAGACAGAGACATACATAAAGATATGTAAAGGAGTTGGGGGGGGGGGGGGGGTGGTGGTATTTTAGAGCTGAAGGTAAAAAAATAAGTATATTTCTCTACTTTAATATGTGTTTACCCGAAAATGATAATTTGAGACTTTGATCATATACCATTATGATCATTGTAACGGTTCTTCTGAATTATATGATATTTTGATAGAAAAGGAACACTGTTTACCTAGTAAAAAATTAAAATTGATGTCAAATTTGTTCACCTACTCCCTATTGATTTTTTACTAAATTGCTTTTCAATTCAATCACAAACATCTCCATTATTAGAGATCAATTTGAACAATTGAGACCTATTTCATTTTCATTATTCTGTTACCATAAGTCATACAACTAGGCACAAGAGAAATCAGGCAGCTACAAGTGATTTTGGTTGAATTTGACAAAGTTAATGGGGATTCAGGGACGAGCACCGTACTAGGGTTTTCTATAGCTCAGTCGGAAGAGCACCGGTCTAGCAATCTGGAGGTCTCGGGTTCGAATCCCGTTGGAATCCCATTTTCTTTGCCTTCTTTTAAAGTTAATGGATCACGTTTTAATAGACAACTTTTCAACTTGCACTTGCAAAGATTGTAAGTTTGCTGATTCAACCAAGTGATTGCCTGTGAATATGTAATGAACCAAGTATGTATAGTGTATACCGTTTTATTCTTGAACAATCACATCAATTATGAGAACAAGACAAGGGGATATACTTCAAAAAGACAAATACATACATAGAGGTACAAGGGTGTTGAAACAAGATCTCAATAGTACATGAAAAAGATCTTCTAAAGGTACTTTTTCAACTTTTCAATTTGCACACATTGGAGTATTTATATTGTTAATAGGAGCCACAAAAAACATATAATAATGTAAAATATTTGTATAACACATAATGAAGAACAGCTTCTAAGCACTTCCATTATTATTACCGCTGGTAATGAGGTACAGTTCAACCCACACAATTATCTTGTGCACTTTCTCAACACCCCGGGACCATTATAGCCCAGGGTGACAATATAGCTTGCACCAGGCTAATTTTAACCAAAAGAGCCCCAATAAATTTGCATAGAGTTGAACGCAAAACAAATTTTAGAGTGTTAGTTTCATGCAGGAAAGCATGAACATTAGCCCCCGAAAAAAAATTATACATTTTGTCCCTGATATACACCTGGGTGGAGGTCAGCTATATTGATTAAGTGACTTGCTGAAAGGCAAAAGCCTCACACTACACCACCACGCTTCCACAAAAATTTGTATGAAGAGCAAGCATAACATACATATATATGGTGCAAATGATTTTATGTTTGCCAAGTTTTATTTATTAATTAAATGCCTGTAAATATGCCATGAATTGAGTATGTAAACCGCTTTGCCCCTGAATATGCAAATACATTATGAGGACAAGACTTTGAGACACATTATGAAAAGACATGGGAGTAAATATGTGTGGCAAACAACAATTTTAAAGATCACATTTAAGAGACAAACAGGTAATGATGCAGCTTCTGGGCTTTTCTTTGAAGCAATGCCGTAGAATGAAGCAGAAAACTGATGTCTCTGTTTGATATGATCTTTAGATAAATGGGAGTGTATTACCACATGAATGTAATGAACCCTCTTCATACCATGATATAAACCCTGATTGAGTTATGGTACTCGGAGGGTTGACATGAATGCTCACCTGCTGAAGGGGGCTACCCCCCACAGGGGCCTTACTAGGGAGGGGTGGGGGAGGACCACGATTCTACGAGCCACACAAAGAAATGCAATTTCATTTGAGAGGGAGGTATTGTTAAAAGCGTGACCGCATTACTAGTATGCTAAAACACTGATTACATACATTAGTTTGAGTTAATTGGCATTAGTTGCAAACAATACATTGCCATGCAGAAGAAATTGCAAATTAAACAATAGAACCAAATATGCAAATTTATAAAATACTTGTTTTACAAGCAGTTTATGCTACATTTTGCGAATATGCAAACTAAAAAAAGAAGATGACATATTTTCCCCAGTTGTTAAGCAAAGAAATCAACATGATCCAAAGAACCTTACACAAATATACCCAAACCTAAGTGGTAACTCAGTTACAAGTACTGAATATGATCAAGCCAATAGTGTTATCATTTGTATTCATATTAAAATGCACTTCTTTGGATGCCATTATTTCACATAATTAGCTATATTAAAGACTTTAATAAGCAAAAAGGTCTTCTTTGATTCATATACATTTTTCTTGGAGGTATTTTCACAAGTTAATCAATATAACATTTAGTATCAGTCTCAAAAACTGAATCATACTGAACATATCAAAATTTGTGTAAAAATTGCTCTGATGAACAACAATTGCTCCCTTGATAAAAGCTCCGGAACAGTTGTCACCAGAGATTTGGTCAATGGAGCGATATCTTATAGCAGAGTAATTTTGTTTAAAGATATATTGTTGCCAGAGTAAATATATGATACAAACTTACCTGGGGAGGGGGGTATGCCATGGCGGGGTTATTGAGTCCCACAGGAGGGTATGGAGTAGTGCGGGGCGGGGTGACATTGGGAGCGGTAGGGAGTGTCGGTGCTGCCATGCCTCCTCCACCCCCGCCCCCACTCTTGCCATCTGGAGGACCACTGGGGGGTAGCCCTAGGTCATCAAGGTCCACAAGGAGATTCTCCACCTCAGCTCCCTGCATTGTCGACAATAGAAAAGAAAAGCTAGATATATCATCATGGTCATTCTTGTATCTGTAAGAATCTTCAGGATAGAAGGAGGCAGATTAATCAGAACAAGAAGACCAGCAGATTGTCCTCAGCTCCCTGCTGAATCGACAAGAGAAAAAGAAGCGATCCAAATCATCAAGTTCGACCAGAAGACTCTTAATTTCAGCACCCTGCAAAGCCTATTATTGAGGTCAACTAAAAGGGTCTCAATTTCAGCTCCCTGCGTTCTCTACAAAACACCCAAATCTACATGTATATCACCAAGGTCAACTTAAAGATTCCTTTTTAAAAATGAGATAAAAACTAAACTGATGGTAAAGTTCCCATTATCATCATGTAGAACAGATAAAAGAGAAACAGCTGGATAGATGAGGAAAATGGAATTAGTTTGCCAATCTTATGAAATGAGGTAGGTATTAAAGTGCAAGTGTGAAAACATTGTTCTCTTTTTGTTGTAGTTCTGAGAAGAACTAGTTGAGAAGTAGAGTAGCAGTGATCCATTTCATGCAGCCTAATTCCCATGGAAAAGGAGTTAATCACAAATTACATTCAATATAGATTTATGAAAAGAAAGTTTTGCTAAACAAGAATATGCTTGACAATTCTCTGCAATGAGAAAAACATAATTATTTTATGAAAATACACATATAACAATGACATGTACTTATTCTTTAGAATCAACATCAAGAACATTCTAAAATTCTGCTCTTGAGAATAAACAAAAAACAAAGAGAAAGTGAGAATTTGTATCATTGACTTAAGTTCTTATAGAGAGAAGCATAGACATCAAATAGCACAAAGAATGCAGTACAGTTTCCAGATAGATTGCTTGCATGGTATTATCTCAAATTCAACCAAATTTTCAGAAGCTTTTCCACATTCGTGAACTATGAAACTGTCTGATCTTCAGAGTTAACCGTAATACAAAATCAAAGTTCAAATGAAACTTGTAAATAACTTACGTTCAAGATGGATGGATCAGGCTCGTATGGCACATTGTGACTTTTAGCAATTTCAATCAGGTATCTCTCCACAAGGAGTTTAGCCGGTCCTCTCACACTCATCTTGTGCTTTAACTGAAACAGAAAAAGGACAAGACATTCATCATATCAAAGTTGGAAACAAAGTGGTTAAACATTACAAAAATACGTTTTAGTTATATTTGAGGAGCGTTTATAAATTAAACGATGTCAGGTGAAACAACAATTTGTGACCTAGCTGTTGCCAAGTAGGCAGTCAGCTATCTCCAACTCACATTCAAAACTCAAATCAATGGACAAGTTGTTTAGAACAACTAATATTTATATCAAAAGAATGTGATGTCATTACCTTGGTACCCTATGGGATACCTCATCTCCCCCCCCCCCCCAAAAAAAAAAAATAGGTCAGCCCATTGCTTCATTTATAACTAATCGTTATCAATATATACAAGCGATAAATTCATTTAAAAATTCAGGGGCTACTCTGAAAGTTGGTTTGCATGAAAATAGCACTCTGAAATGTATTTTGCGTCGAACTCTATGCTTATTTACCAGGGCTCTTTTATGAGTTTCTGAGGCTTTTTTGGCATTTCAGGGGCCCCGCCTGTATTTTTTTCACTGAATATAAATGATTGAAGACCAGCAAAGAGATGGGTGGACTGTATCAAGGCAGACTGCAACAGCAGACACCTTGACTCCCTGACTATTTAAAGCCACAAGATTGACAGAAGATAGGAAGGCGTGGCAAGTTGTTGTAAAGCAGAAGCCATCATACATCCCAGCGATGGTGTGGACCGTCAATAAGTCATAAATGATAGAAAGCTCACCCTTTCATTGACCCAGCCTTCTCTGTCTGCAACACAGATCTCAAAGAACTCCTTGCCATACTTGGCTCTCAGCTGCTCTGCAACCTGCACAGAGGAAAGTGGAAATAAATCACACATTAGGGAGCTTCATAGGATTTATTAAAAAAAAAAAACATTTTGAAACCATAATTTGAACTTTAATTTGAGTGTCTCTTGACATGGGAAGTACAACCCAGGTGATGCTTGAAAGCTTCTTGTTAAGACCCTCATCAAAGGTCTTCATGGTCTTGATCAATCAAACAAGATGTAGTGAACAGCTGATTTGACAATAAATGGTTCCAGATGTCATGGGTTACCATAAATTACAATTTACTGCCTTAAGTTCAGCAATGTCTGTTGACATGTGAGGAGCGACCAAGATGATGCTAGTGATAGCTCCTTGAAGACCTTCATCTACAGCTCAAGGATCTTGATATATCAAACCAATCCTGGTAAACAGTCCAACTGATCATAAATATTGATATGTTCAGACCCGAATCTAAATAATTTCTGACTCGGCTGATGCTAGAGATGGCTTCTTGGAGACCCTCATCAATGGTCTTTATCATCATGATCAATCCAACCAAACCTGGTAAACAGCTGGTTGCAGTATTGAATATTTTGAGACTTGCCCTAAAGTACAATATAACATGACTTACCGTCTTAAGTTCAGCAATGTCTGTGGACATGCGAGGTGCGACCCAGATGATACTAGAAATAGCTTCTTGGAGTCCCTCATCAACAGTCTTCATGGTCTTGATCAGGCCAAACCTAGCCAACAGCAGATCACAGTAAAGCTCAACTAGCTCCATCGCCTCCACAAGGTAGTCCTCTCGGATGATGTGCTCCACCTACAAACACAAAATTAACTATGATTTACTCAATGGCATATTGGTTTAGGTCTTTGCCTTTCAATGCAAAAGTTGTGGGGTTAATGCCCAGCCTTGATGTGTGCCCTTTAGCAAGAAATGCCCTTTGTCCTTATGAACTAGGTAAGAATGAGGGGTATATGTTAAACATGCAAGTTATTTTCAACCAGATCCCTTGTACCAGTTGACACCAGTTTTCCTGTGATAGTAGGATATTTGTTTTTTAATACTTTTACAATGCTTTAATTTTTTTTTTATTCTACGTTGCCCAGTTGGGAAAGTGGAATCAATGCTTCTCAAATGTTAGTGCCCCGAATCCCAGTCTGGTGGCCCAAAAGAAAAACAATGAACAATATGTTACATCTGGCTACCAATTAAAATAATTACAAAAATTAATTTAGCATCAATAAAATGTCAGTGGCCTGTAGCTAATTTTGGAGGCCCTGGGCTAGTAGCCAATTTGGAGAGCAACCATTAGCTCAAGTTTGACATAATTGGTTGTCTAATTGACTTTATCATGTCTCATTTTGTTGCATGCTTCAACACATTTTATTTCATGGTGATAGCCACATATAGGGGCCACCAAGATTTATCCCCTGCAGAGAAACAAAGAGTTAAATGGAACCTGTCTATAGCGGCCATTCTGTCTATAGTGGCCACCAAAAGTAATCCCCTGCAGAGAAAACAGTGTTATGGAACCTGTCTAGATGTCACCTGTTTAAATTGGTCACTTTTCTTGTTTCCCTAGGTAGTCACTGTTTTACTGTATACATACCCTTATTCTTGCTCTTTCATCTTTCCCATTGCTAATGTAGTCTGCTATTTCTCTCCGTGCCTTCTGTGCTTGCTCAGCTAAAGAAAGAAAGTTGGGGAAAAATGATAATTCACCACCAGATATTAGTTAAAGGGGACCACCAGGCAAAGAACAACACATAATTATATGTTTCGGTACCGTTGTGTGATATCAAAAAGATACCTTTGCAAAGGGTTGTGTAATTCATAAACAAAATATGCAATTAATTACCATCACTTACAGAACCATTATGGCCTCATGGTTCCGTAAGCGCCAAACGTCTGGGAGTGCGCCAATTCTATTCACACGTACGTTTGGAGACAATATAAGCTCGGAAGATGCATTCGTCCTAGACAAAAGGCAGTCTTCGTATACAGACCCTTGAACACATGTTGTGGTCTGTGGTGATATGTTTTCCAATTATATAATTTTTTCTGGAAACATATTTTTCTGAATTTTTTGGTGGAATGGGCTACTCAAAATGTTACCTTTTATTTATGAGAATATTATTTTTGGGTAGTGGTATTCTTTAATAAAGAGTTTATGAAAAATGCTGTAGTGCTTAATACATTATGGACATCATTGTCTTCATTGTTGAAGGATTTTGTAAACCATTCAGGACTAGTGGTCTGTAAAATGCATATTACAACAAAATTAAACCATCTTGAAGAGTTAAAATGTTTACATAAGTCAACTTAAACAAATAACATATGATATATTAAACAAAAGCTATATCTACAGGATCTAGGGCTAATGCTGATTCTGCATCAAACTTACAACATCAAACTTACTTTTCTTCTTTTCCATAAGCTTCAATCTGTTGATTGAAAGCTTGAGATTTGTGGACAGCTTAGTCGCACTGTGGCCTCCGCTGAACATGGTTACAGATTTGTTCTCCTTTCCCTTCTGACTTGTCAATCCTATCATAATAACATTAAGATTCAAAATAAATTTAGCAATTACATACTTTTAGAACATAAATTTACAGTAAACTTTGAAAGATGCAAAGACAATTTTAGGAGAAGCTAGTAGTAGTAGTTACACAAGATCAATGATCAAACATGGCTCGGGGCGAATTCGCCCCCGAAATGACAAACAACCCATATCTACTAAAGTAAATTGCGACTTCTGAACGATCGATGACCGTACGACCACTAAACGTGCGCATCAGATCTGCCGTCTATTCGGCGGGCGCGTAAATCACTCATTTTGTTGCGGAATGAAGCGAAAAATCATCTTTTTTATCCACCCCAAAGTTGTATCACATATTTGTGCGCTTATCGGTGGTAAGTACCGTATCATATGTATCATTTTAAGCACAATTATCGTGCACATAAAATAATAAATTCGGGGGCACTATTAGTATTAGCTTGACCTAGTCCTAGAATGCCAACGCTTCGCGCTGGCGTTCTCTAGAGTTAATATGTTTCAAGAGCTCAGATCAGAACAGCTTAAATTAATTTAAAAGACCAGTGGTGTGCTGAGGAATTGCAATTGAGCATGTACTGTGTACACATCATACTTTGGTACAAAAATGTGTGTAGTTTATTTTATGGAAATGCAAAAAACAATGCGATTATGATTATGTAATCTCTTTGACATGATTATTCTGGTTTGTTTTTGTTTTTCTCAATTCTCCAAGTCCAAATCAATTAATGTGTTTAATGAAACTGCCATCATCAAACCATTACTTTTTATCAAATGTAAGCGCAATCTATAAAACATGACCAGGGGTGACCAATCAACATGAACAAGTCTCAAAATTTCAATGTTTTTAATAATAATTATGTTTGATTTTGCGTAAGAGCCGTCATACGCGTCTGAGCAGAAAAAGGGAGGAACATTATTTCCTAGACCTAGCCTCTAGGCAAAATCTTGTGTGTATAATGCTTTAAGGCGCATATTAAACGTTGACTCAAATTGTTTAGACGTATAGTAGTAGACTAGAAGGATACATGGAATATGGATTATGATTGTGGATTGACATGTATGAGACAATTGCATTGGGAATATAAAAAATACACACACAAAAGTAGATATGTGGGGCAATACAAGAAGCTAGTAGGATTCTCATCGCATTTTTAATAATAAAAATAACGTGTTTTTGCTGGAATAAATTAATTTATGTGAATATATACAGTCTTATTATTGAAACTGCGTTAAATAAGTAAAGAATATCAACGAGAAACTCACCTGTTTGTTGTTTTAATGGTCCGTTTTGAAAGTATCTTCTGTTGCTTTTTCCTCCTTCCGACTTCAATATTTTATGGGCCGCTGGATCTGGATGGTTTATGCTGTTTTAGTATTCAACTCTATATATATGCAGAGAATGTCGGACGTAATCACCATTAAAAAAAGTTCATTTTAGAGAATAATCGTATCTTATTTTTCCTTAATGACATGTCACTCTTTCAGTAATTAATTTCCAAGTGAAAAGGTGACAGTCAGTAGACTTTTTAGTCGACAGAAACTTTACAGTAAGCTTAGCTTGCCTTAGCTTTGTGATCATTACGATGATTCTATATTTAGCACAGAACGTAATTGGTTGGATGTTGGATGACAATTTGTCATAGGGTGCGCGAGGGGGGGGGGGGGGGGGGGGGGGGGCCGGGGGCAACTATCCATGGCTGTGGTCTATAGCATAGAGTTAGGTCTATAGTATTGTGTAATCGCTGTAGTGTTTAATTTGTGATTAACAATCATATATAAATATTTCCAAATAAATATACATTGAAATTGTATACCAGTGCATGACTGCATCAACATATTTCCTCTTACGTTACATGTAGGCCTACATACATGTATAGGATTATGATGTATATCAAATATGAATGGGAATGCCTATTAAAGTAATTGTTTTTAAAATGATATCGAAACTTAATTTCATGT
This sequence comes from Echinarachnius parma, assembly GCA_037951105.1. Classification (NCBI taxonomy): domain Eukaryota; kingdom Metazoa; phylum Echinodermata; class Echinoidea; order Clypeasteroida; family Echinarachniidae; genus Echinarachnius; species Echinarachnius parma. Next base: position 38,456 of record JBAMJV010001829.1, read on the forward strand.
TTTATTTTCACGCAGTGTCCTGTATTTTCTCAAATTCATGTTTTTGTGGAATTTAATTTGCATTTACATTTTTTCTAATTTACTATATGCTCATATTTTCTCAAATTCATGTTTATGTGAAATCTAGTATTTTTCTTTAAATGATCAACTATTTAGTCTCATTATTTTTTTGACCCACATATAAGAACAAGATGAATATTTTGTCATATATAAAGGCGCATACACAGTCACAAGGCAGGGAGCTGGGCTGCACCTGGTCCCACCCTTATATTTTTTTACCATTATTTTGGATAAAACTTGTAATTGGGATAAATATTAAGGCAATTTGAAATCAAATTGAGCTAGTAAGAATGATTTATTTGAAAAAAGATATAAGCTTGGCCACTTGGAAAATATGCAGGCATACCAGTGTTTAAGTATCCAGACAATGGACAAACCGGGCCAGGGGGACAAGACATACCAGGGGGTTTATTCTGAAAACGATTCTAAGTTAAAATTTATTGTTATCTACATCACATCTAGGTCACTAAAATATATTTTATAGTTTAATATTTTAGTGACGTAGATATGGCAAAGATACAATAAATTTTAACTTAAAATCGTTTTCACAATACACCCCCAGGAGATAGACTTAACCCCCAAATTGGTGTCATAATATATCTTACATTTCACCGTTACCCCCAAGAGCACTGCATTTTCATGGGGCAAACATTCCAACAGCCAGAGGTGGGGCAACTGGCCCTCCTCCCACCCCCAACACCTATATTCTTAGTCTAATATTGATGCTCCGTAACCAATTATCGAAGTGTATTCCAATTCCCTATTTTATAATTAGTTATGCATTGTAAATGGCCCTCGCCCCACTGTGTAGGCTACTAATTACCATATTAATTACCCACGTGGCATGCACATGTACACAAACACATGCACACACATACAAGCAAGCACTAACGCGACATGCACACATGTATGCACACAAACACACACATGCGCCAACAAACACACGCACACACACACACACTCTTGGTGCTATTCATACCTTATGATATGAGCTACAAATTGTTTGATTTTTAGGAATAATATATTACCTCTAATGAACAGTTTACGGAAATCCCTCAAACAAAACATGTGAAATATTTGCTTTTATACCGAACAATGTAAAATGTAACTTATTAGTGAATGTGAAGAGTTGCCAAAACTGCTTTGAAATTGATTATTTTAACCCGTTCACTACAAGATTCTGAGATCCCCATAGACTTTGTACATAACCCACTCGGTTCCCGTATGCAACGGGTTAACAATGATATGTTTAAAATGATTTTGAATTTCTTGGTGGCTAGGACCGGAATTCAGGCTCTTGTCTGATGGCATCCCTGAAGAATGCACGTACAGTACATGTCACCTCAGATGGCAGGCACAAAACACAAAATAAGAGATTCCACACACAATATATCTTAGAGAACTGTGATAGAAGCAGAATACAGACATACTTTCAAATGATTCCACAAACGGGATATTCCCTCCAAGCATGCAACAGTCACGAGACATGAAACAGAAAATAATGGATTCCTCACACAAAATATCTTCAAGAACTCCAAGCAAAAGAACTGCGATAGAGGAGGCTGGACAATGCAGATCCATTTTATTTCTCATTGTCACTTCACAACTACCATCACATCAGCGGTCGAGACATTCATGTCCCCTATCATTGTGCTCCAAGATTTACTCATTCATTTAACAATTCAAATTCATTCAAATTATACAAGTAATCAAATACAGACATAGTCATGAAGAGAGATTAGTTAAAAACACAATATACACACTTGTTAAGCTATGATAGTCAATTTCACTGATTTATCTGTTTTTTTTCCTTGAAGATTCAAATCTATCACCAACAATACACGGAATGTCTTAAAGGGCAAACATAGTGCAATTTTCCGACATGATTATTTCCACTAGGTATCTTGGTCAACATTCTCATTTTCATACATGAAAGTTAAACTGTGCTAGGTGAAGACAAGAACAACTTTCCATTGGTGATTAAATAAGTACTGAACTTCATTTGAATGAGCTAAATTTCATAGTTGATGTAAATTAACCTACGTTCTTTCAGATCATGTGCATTCGTTGTGTGTTACTGTGCCATATCACGCTTGCACCCATGCATAGTTTTTGCATCGTTTCATTAAGCAGCTTTACCTTTTCTATCAATTCTACAATTCAACCTGGTGGAGGCAATTTGTAGTGGTAAAATACACACTTTACATACCACAGACCTTAGACATTAGGGCTTCATTCCTAAACAGATTAAAAAGAAATTTCTTAATTATATTTGTGGTTTACATTGTATTTTATATAGACTGCAGCATGGGTATAAAAACAACAATCTTTATTTCTGTTTTTTTGTTTTCAATTTGAAGGAGCAAAACAATTTACTTACAATGTATCAATCCTTCTTCTGGGTGAAAGACAAAAGAAATTGTTTTTCCTATCCCTCTAAATTATCCTGAGCATGTATAACTTTACAATATTTTAAAGGGACTGTGTTGTCAACCACGCTATCAAATCTGCATTGTGAAAGCTAGAGGGCGCTTTAGAAAAACTCACTAGGTAGAGACAACATATGTTCTCGTAACCAGGCTTGTTCATACAAGAGTATGACACTTGCATAACTCTCTAGCATATGCAAGCTAAAAAGCATGCGGTGTAAGAACTCAATGGCGCCCTCCTGTGACCTCGCCTATCATGAAATTGCATTAACCTCAAGATTTGGTACAGAGAAGTATTTCGGGTCAACAGCTAAATTTACAAATTCTTCGAAAATATGTTAGACATTCATTACATGGGACATTTTGTTTTTCATCCTATGCAATTACTTTTTTTTCCCTCCATGTTAATTGAAATTACACACACATCCTACATGTTAGTAATGATGACGGTGAACGTATACCTACATTTGTAAATAAGTTTACACAAATTTTTCGACATTGCAATACATAGTTCAAATCGTTGTTTATTACAAGTTTACAGAAAATGTTGACATTGCAAATACATAGTTTGAAATTGTAGTTCATTACAATTATTCTGAATTGTTACTAGCTACCGTGTAAACTGCTAAATCACACGAGACACACATACTAACTCCCCCTTTCATAGTACTCAGTCAAAGCTCACCTAATCCTACACAAGTACAAAGTCCAAAAGTACTCAGTCTAGCTTCTTTTTTCATATTTTCATAAGTTTTTACAATTCAATTAACCACACATATTACAGCAATCAGCTCAGTGAAATCATCTTTCTTCTTTATCATTGCAAGTATCAACTAATCTAGTAGTGATCATCATGTACAGCACAAACAGTTGTCAGCCATGCTCCATTAGCGCTTGGAGCAGTTCTCTCGTATGTCCAAGACATGTTACTACCAATCAACATCCCAAGCATATAATGCCACTGTACAAGGATATCTGAAGCAGCGAAGCTGCTCACGCAGTCTCCCAAATATCCTCACAACATGAAGGTTTAGATTATGCCATAGCATCAGAAATGATCATACCATAATGTAAGATATAATGAACTAGTCGTACAGAAACGTCAGGTAAAATCATACCATAACATATGATATAACCACACTATAGCATCAGTAATCAGATATAGTAGTATTACATAAGGTGTAATTATACAATTTCACAATATTTAATCATATCATAACATCAAATATAATCATACCATAAATCGGTATCAGCCTGTACATGTTTTTTTTTTGTCAAATAAAAAGTGCCATATCTACATCTGCATGACCAAGTTTCCACATAAACTACTTTGACACTGGGAGAGAGGCAAATTTCAAATCCTTTACTCTCCATAATAGAGATTTTCATGAAAACATTCAGTCTGTATTTACATTCGTACAAGTATAAATATATCACATCATTTTTCGAACATGATTTTAATTAAAACTTCCTTTTCGCCTCTAAACTCCTTGAAGGTCAACTGATCTTGGTATAACATGCATTCTCCATAGACCTAATCCGAAGATCAACTGATCTTGGTATAACATGCATTCTCCATAGACCTAATCCGAAGATCAACTGATCTTGGTATAACATGCATTCTCCATAGACCTAATCCCGTATATTTTGGGTACAAGATCTGAATGGGTTCCATTTGTTTCCTGTTGATCTTCCAACATCTTGCTCTTCACAAGGCTGTACAAACCTAACAATGCTACAGCAATTTAAACATTTGTCAGACGAGTATCGCTGATACAGATATAGCGATAAATAGCAGTAGGGTAAATGCCCACACACAAGTACATAACTCGCCTATCTTTAATTACTATCACACAGACAGACAATTCATTGTAATACTTGATGCCAAACACGGTGGCAAAAAAAAAAGGGAAAAAATAATATAGTTTGCAGCACAGCACAAGCACACTTCAGCAGGATATGGGTAGCTAACTACCCATGCAGAATATATATATTTCTCTATTTTTGTTTTTTTCTAGTAACTGCTGAGATCAATCCCTAATACTAATTAGTCACAATAATTAATTTGCAGACAAAGGCTCGGTTCACAAATGGGGAGTAATGCCTGTTACAAACTTAGGGCTAGGCCCAAATTCATAAAACCCCGTTATTTTAGTTGCATGCTGTCAATGATAGGGCCAAGAATGCAACCAATGGTTCCTTAAGTTGCCAACTAGGGTTGACTTTATAGTAGATAACAAATACCAACACAGAACAACAGCAGTGGACTCGGGAAACTTATCTTAGCTCACTTAGACCCATCATCCAAAGCAGAATACACAATACCATTTACTCAATAGTCATAATTTGGCAACAGGCACTGAACAGAATTCTCGAGTCTTATCATTAAATCATGTATTTACATAATAATAATAATAGACAAGCATTTATATTGCGCCATCAATGTAGATATTCTATTCCGAGGCGCATCATACTGTACAGTATATCATTACCCTGGCTGTAGCCGAGCTGCCTGCAAGCATGGCAAGGAATACATTCCTGCCAGGTAGCCATTAACTACACCTGGGTTGAGAGCAGCAAGTGTGGATAAAGTGCATTGCTGAAGGACACCCGTGCCGCGGTTGGGAATCAAACCCTTACCCTCGTATCGAAAGACGAAGGCTCGAACCAACATACCACAACACTCCCAAACATATGTGTGGCAATGTGACAAAGGTATTCATATTCTGAAGTAGAATTTCAGGGTGATCTAACACAAATTTCTTTACTATGAACCCCCCCCCCCCCCCCCCCACTTCCCTAAAAAAAGAAAGAGGTAATAATCACAACCAAAAATGATAAAAAGAAAGGGGTATGAACCCGGAATTGTCAATAAGTCAACAGAAGATAAATCCCACATCAGTTCAAATTTTATGACAATTTATACTGCAGTTTTAAAAACATGGTATTAGCACAATAAACTATGAATTACTTTTTTTTGTTTTTTACAATAAGTAGTTCACAACATGATTTGACCTCCACTTCATCTGAAGTAGAATCAAAGATTTTCCCATACATGTCATGATTTAGCCAATATCCTGAGTTATGTAAATGCAGCACTTCAAATAACTTCTCAGAGATTAACAATAATGATTAAGAAATTTTGTTCAAGTTTGGGATAGGGAAAAAACACACGCCTTTGTGATGAGGTACATAGACATTCCCTCTTTCCAAACCATGTAGCAAACAAAAATGTGGTATTCATGATTATACACCCATTACTTAGTTAATTTTCAAGAGCAAATCATTCAAGTCAAAAATGCAACATGCAACTTAACCAATTCAAGACCACTTGATTATGGTATAATGCCCATATACCCTTGTCTGTGTATTTTCTGGATCAGCCCTGAATGGGTTTATGTAGAAGAGACAATTCTCTAAGCCACTATACACGATCCCTATACAAAGCCTAGGCATGTATCTATCCTACAATAATATCACTGTCACGCTCAGTCTACTGGCTTTCAGGCTCTAGAGAGCCATTCTGAAGACGGAAAGAGATGAACCTTCAAGCAGCACAATATGAAGGTCAGATGCACACACACTGAAAGGACACACCAAACAATATTCATATTTTTCAGTAAAAATACATTTAGACTGGTAAATATCACATAATAAAAAGATATGTACAATATTTTTTTGAAATCATCATGTTTCTTTTGTACCCTGCTATTTTGCATTATCTAGCTTTAATTTTCATCTTAATGAGCCACCAACTAGGGTCATCTTAATGAGCCACCAACTAGGGTGCTCTGTAGCTCAGTTGGTATAATGTATGATTAGCAATCCAGGACCCATATTCATAAAACCACACTGCTTAGTTCCATTCTTAAGTACAGTCAAACCTGGGTATAGTGACCATCCAATGGAGACAAGAAAAGTGGCCACTCTAACCAGGTGACCTCTGTAGACAAGGTCCAGTACACTGTTTTTCCTCTGCTGGGAATCATTTGTGGCCACTATAGGCAGGTTTGGCTGTATATTATAGATGATGGGTCTAATTATGCAATAAGAAATTCTTCTCATTGCCAACTAGGGTTAACTTAGTATGTAATAAACGCTTACCAGATAACCTTAGCTAATGACTAAGAGAACTGTGTGCTGCATAATACTTAGCCCTAGCATCTTAAATATACTTAAATAGGTTAAGAGTAGAATATGGAACCAGGTTCCATATTCATAAAAGCTTGCTACCTTTTGTGTCATGCTAAGTTTATTTGGATGATTTGGCTAAGAATTTACCGCATGATCTTTTTAGTTGCTAACTAGGGTTAACTTAGCGGGTACCTAAGGCTTACGCAGCTAACCCTAGTTGGGGACTAGGAAAACTTGTTGCTCATTTAACCATTTTAAATACACTTAGCATGGAACTAAGCTAGCAGGGTTTTATGAATATGGACCCTGGTGTTTCAGGTTTAAGTCCCACAAGACACCATTGCTTTGCTCTATATTTATTTTAAATTGAATCAATGGCTTCTTTCACTCTCTTGTGAAAAAATTGCCAAACCGTGAGTGCCTTAAAATACAATATGTCCCTTAAATGATTATCTGACCAACTCTTGAAGAGAGTCACTGCACATTTATCAAGGGATTCAGGGTGAGACTTATGAAATGATGTGTCATGCACAAATAATGTGCGATTCTCTTTATAACAAAACCTCCCATACCTAATATGTATTGAACAAAAAAAAAAGTTTTCTTTTCAACTAACAAAAAAGCAACACAAATAAAAGAAACATGCTGATGACTTCTCCTTTTTTTTGCTGCTATTTAGAGATTAAGATTTACAGGTAATCATACCTCCTTTGGTTTAAAACATGTTTAATCTTAAGCTTAATGGTTAGTATTGCACATAAAAAATAGTCAAAACAGGACTTACAATAAGCACTGGCCTAGCTAGCCCACTAAACAATCAAATTGATTTTAGCATCTTGTTAATCACCAAAAATCGATGCTAAAATCGAAACACCCTACGGAAACACCCACAGTGAGCTTGGGTTCACCAACATGTATGAACCCTCAGAGTACCAAACGTAAGAATCCTCTTGACCAAGATCTTTAGACAAGTCTACATGAATACCTTTAGTAGTCCCTCATTAATCTATATACAATGAAATGAAGCTTGCTTCAAAGTCAAGTACTCACACAAATCAGTCAACACTCGTTAATTTTATATTGTGTGCATTCAGGTACAAATCTATAGATCTAATTCTATGAGTAATGTGACTCGAGTTGACAATGGCACTCGGAGGGTTCATTCCATAACTTCAACTTACTAGACGCGACATCCAAACAAAATAGACTTTATTATTTGTGTTTTGGTGCTACCAAATCCTAGTTTGGTGCAACCATACATTGACAAAGTCTAGATTCTACCTGCCCCAGCAGACTACCACAGGAACAAGTTATTCAAACACAGAGTAGCCAGAAGTAGGCTGACACGAGATTAAGAAATATCAATAACAATTGAAATTGCATGGGATTTCCACACGCCCATTTGGACTAAGTGAAATACAGTAATCCTCAAATCATCAAGATGATAAACTTGGCAGCAGACTATTTTCATTAGACATAGATTAATGTTTAATTCTCACAATATAAGCTGAACGGTGGAGATAGTAAGGTAGAAAGTTCTTCACTTTGATAGTAAATTACATTTGAAATGACTAACTAGTGAGTCCCGGTGTGGTAAGGTTACATGTTACAAGCTGCGATAGATCAGACAGACATTGAACGAAAGAGTTTTGAAAAAATGAAGAATTTGGCAGTTAGGCTTTTTATTAATAAAGGTAGTTCGGATTGGTAAATCAGACACGCAGTGCCATCTTATGAACACCTTGCGCACCATGTGTAATACACACTGAAGCAGTGCTATGCAATGCATACAAAACTAGCCTAGTTCAATATCCTCTCTGTGACTTCGTCCTCAATCTGCAGAATGTGGTCATTCTATCTGTACTAACACCATTCCTTTCTACAAGCTACATATCCGGAGAATGCTCAATTAACTCTGGCCATTGCAAATTGCCAAACAAAACAACCAACGGGAGGTTCTCTTTAGTAGGAGTCTACGTTTGGACCTCACTAGCATCTGATGTTGAGATAGCCCTAGAACAAGATGATAGATTTCTTTTAAAAAAACAATTTACCGGTCATCTAGATTTTGAAACTGGGCAGGAAATGACTTAGCAGAATGCATTCTTTAGTGCAAAGAGCTATTCCATGTAACCGAAAAACCCATTTTGCAAACGATGCCTGGCTTGTAGACTTCATACCGGTCTTTTTCTTGACAGATGGGCCGTAGCTCGAGTTAACCACTGGTTCATGTTGCACAAAACTTAATCAAAGTGTGACTTTTTCTTTTGACAATACTATGGGAATAAGCCTCTTTTACCAATCAGATTGAAGCTCTCTTACTGTTATCAACGACACATATCGATAGCGAGTTGTGTGCAACAGGAACCTGTTCGAGCATCACATATTGACGCTGAATTTGTCTTCTCTTCTCGTTTTAGAGACATACACCATGATTTTGACCTAAATTCGACAATTTTAAACCATGTATTCATGTGATACACGTATCTGATATTCCGAATCTGGCAACTCTTGCTGATGACACACTGGTTGCTGCGACATCCACATCTATGCTCTGGCACAGCACCAATCCCTACAACTTGACCTTCACCTGACCTACAGAGGTCAAGGGTCATTAACTCTCTGCGAGCTTGTTGACATCAAACTCCGCGCCGGACCGAGAAGAATCACCAAAACTTCCTGCTTCCTTCGGAGGGGAAGGCGAGTTCTTGGACTGTATCCACAACGTGACCACCTCCTTCTGGCCTGGCAGACCAATCACAGCGCACATACCATCTGCAGATATCTGGCAGCAGCTGATTGGTTCATCGGGTGTGAAGGCTGCGAGACATGTACCTGAAACAGAGATGTAAATAAAACAAGAATACATTTGAGGTTCATTACCAAAACCACTTCGCTGTACATGAAAGTGTGATTAACTTTTGCTTCACATCATAAGAATTAACTGTTAAGTTTCACAGGATCACATTTATACCATCAAACTTATTGTCTATGCATGCAGTGCTGACTGCAATGCAATCAAGAAGTGGTTAGGGTTAGCTACACATGCAAATGGAGCATATATACACATATTCAGGAAAGGACTATACTTGTGCATTGTGACCAAGTTGACATTTGCAGGCTTTTGTTTTAGATGCTTGCAATAAATTATTACTTCTTCTGCAAAAATCCACAATCAACTTGCTGATTATTGTCACTTTAATTTGGTTGGGAACTGCAGAAAGTGGTGCACTAGTCAACCAGGTTTACACCCTACTCTGGTTGAAAATTGGACTACGTTACTACATTTATCATCCTATCCGATGGACATTGTGTTTTCTGTGAACCCTTTCCTGCAAAGGAGGCACGGGTTGAGGTATGTTAACACACAACCTGAATTAGCTCAAATGTCATGCATGGCAAAATATGCTGTGTGCGATGCTAGGATACAACCTGTGTTCTTGAGGGTTTTAGTCACACCTACAACAGAGCTAACTCACCTCCCAATTTAAGAATGAACAAATTTTGACAAATAATTAAAGGCTTAAAGGGACTTATTAACATTGTCCAAATCCTCAAAATAACATTTTAATTCTAGCGGTTCCCGTATACCTTGTTGTATTCGTATTAACAATAAAATCATGGGACAGGTTTCGGTTTTTCAAATTTTCCTTTCGTTACAAAGATATGTATGATTGAAGCATTCAGATTAAAGTGAGTGCAGTGAGTTACTGAATATCACTTTGCATTTTCGCTCATTACTTGGCCATACAATGTCCATTTGACTTGAAATTTTCACACTATACCCTGTGGACATATGAGATAACAACTATATACATTGCATCAACCATTCATCACTTTTTGCACATGTCAACAAAGTTACTAGATCCCTTTAATGTTCAGATTATGTGGTTCCATTAAAGAGCAAAGTTTTTACCTTTTTGACACTGATTACATATCGAGAAATAATCATTGTTTAAACTAATGTTCTGATGATGGAGACATAAGAGAGCAATGCTTTTACCTTTCTGGAGATCCCATGCTCTAATGGTACGATCCTGATGTGTTGAATCAAATGTGAGGCAGATTGTTCCATTCTCCGATAGGTAGAGCCTATCCACTGGGTGCGTGTGTCCCTCCAGAGAGTACCTTTGTCAAGAGGGCAATAAGAAACAAGGATGAAAATCTAATGGTGGAGCTGTCTTTCTTCACAATTGCTCCTTCATATTCAAAACAACAAAATTGTATTTCAATTCAGAATACAGTAAAAAAAAAAAAAAAAAAAAAAAAAAAGAAGGCAAGTTTCAATAAGCTTTTTGTCAACAGATAGTGTGTATGCGTTAAAGGGGTAGTACAGTTTTGGTAAGGCTGAACTTTAGTAACCAAACCTGGACAGTAACATTATATAAACTCCACCATGCTCGAAAGGTATACAAAATTACAAACGACTAAGTAAAAAGCCCGTTATCATTCAAAAAGAGCCATTAAAACACAAGAGGGCGCTTTCTAAAAAGGCATTGGTTTCAACCATTTTCCATACAAAATTATGCATGTGATGTTTTATTGAAATAATGATTAAATAGAGAGATCATCAACAACTATTTAAAAAACACTTTTGAAAATTTTTGAAAAAGTGCAAGCATTTAAAAAAAATTTTGAAAAAAATCATCTAATTATTTGGGCCCCAAATAATTATAAGATCAGATATATTTATTGATATTTCAGCCATTTCTGGGTCGATTTTGACCAAATAAAGTTTATTCTGCCATTAAAATTGCATGTTCTCTCAAATTCGACACTCAGTTTTTCATTACCTCACAACAAAATTGTGATGTGCAGCGCCCTCTCTACCAAAACTAAACTACCCCTTTAAGTGCATCTGTCATTCACAAAAGTACCTTGAACAAAAACAAACAAACACACTAGAAAAGACGAATGTATCTTTTCCTTTTCTGGTTTTCCTGTCAAGTAAAACAACTGTCCAAAATATTCCCTAATACATCACAAATCAGTCCTTTCAATGAAGCTAATTATATATGAAATAATTAAGCTTAATTAATCTTGACTAATCTTATTTTTTTAAATCTGTTTCCGTTTCTTAAAGGTGGTCCAAACGCATAAGGCTTCATTATTACATCAGTTATTTTCTTACTTCATCGAGCCAGATGCTAGATCCCAGACGAGAATGGATGAGTCTTCGCAGCCATTGACCACACACATGCCCTCAGACGAGATGGCCACACAGGTCGTATTGACCGGGGGCTTCCACTTCTTGAACAGTTGACCACTCACCAGATCATACACAATCACAAAGTTGCGGGTAGGGTCTTCAAGCTCCTGAAATTAAAAAAGGAAAAATACATTTTAAGATTGATATTGCAGAACTTTTACTTTGATGGGCAAGTTTTATCACATTATAGCAGCATTTGTTCCTTATAGGGTTGACAGGTTTTGCATTATCATACAGTTGCAGATAAGACTTGTGTTCTGCAACCGCAAGTAAGACAATTCATATTTTATTCACAAGAAAGTACATACAGGACAGTCTGGCTAACTGAAAGAAAATTTGAACTTTTCTTTAAAATAATTTGACAATTTGTTTACCTTGATGACGGACACCACGTAATGTCCATCGTTTGTGATGGCAGCCATCCTAGTGACAAACTCATGCTGCTGGATGCGGAAGTCATGGATGAGCTTCCTGGCACTGAGATCCCACACAAGAAGAGGACTGGGCTTCTGCGTCTCGTCTCCACACACGCACCGCTGCCCGTTGGCGCTGACCAGCAGACTGTTGAGGAACCGATCCTCCCCGACCTTGAAGGTGGACTGGATGTTACCCGTGGCCACGCTGATGATGTTGACGTTCATGCGATTCCTGGAGAGAGCCACCACGTGTTCCTCGTCGTGCAGCGCAAAGTAGGGATACTTCTGGTTCATGATGCCTTTCAGCTGGCCCACGTTGGTGCCCGTGTCCAGGTCATAGATCTTGAGCTCACGATTGCACAGCACCACCACGCGGTGCTCGTCGATGAAGCAGGTGTCGCGGGGGCGATCGAGGCCCTTCAACGTCCTGACGGCCTTCTGTGAGACAATGTCCCACACAACCAGCTCCCCCTTCTCAGGTGACACAGACACCATGTACCACGGCTTGGACTTGACCCTGAATAGTCCAGTGAGAGAGTGCGGACTCTTACTGGGCTTCTCCTTGTCATCATCGACTACATTGTCCCTACTATCACCCACCTTCAGCAGACACGACGTAGAGGGAAAGAAACTAATGCTGGGAGGGTTGTTGGCAATTTGTAGAAGCTGACTCATGTGGGGGTGTTTTTTCTTGTCCTTTTCGATAGATTTGTCTAGCCTCTGCGTAAGCTGGGTGAACAGCTGTGATCCAGAACACGAGAGCGCATATGCAGACAACTGTAAGAACTCCTCCATTAATTGCAAGTCCTGATTTGACTGATCCCGCAACCGTGCCAACCGCACGTCCTCCAAGACGTCGTACACATCGCAACATGTAAGTTTTTTGACCAGCCAGTCCATGTCCCACACGTATTTGTCCACAAACTTCTTGTCTCCTGTGTGGAAAACATGGTAGCTGACTTCGCGAAACTTTCTGAGATTGTCCAGTTTGCCGAACTCATTGGGTTGGGTGAGTACAAGCCTATCCATGACCATCTCTATCCCACCCTCCCCTACATAGGGCTTCTTCTTGCCCTTGGCCCACCTGTCTTGGAAGTAATCCTGAATCGTCATGTGGAGTTGTACTCGTTCCTTCTCGTTTGATAAATATTGCTTCCTGACCACTTCCCTAAAGCAACAGTGACCCCAACACCGTAGATTGCGCCCGTCCACTACACACTCTTGTAAAAACGGACTAAGCTCCTGACATAGCGCCACCCATAGTAGGCTTGGCACTCGTCTCAGCACCTGTGTCCTCTGCGCATAGAGTTCATTCAACACAGCCTCATCGCACGACAGTATATCATTCATCTCAGCATCGGAGATACCATCCCTGGTTACAGTCAGGTACGCCAGGGATCGCGACACCGCCATCTTCCCATACCTCCTCTCCAGGGTTGCAAGATGCGATTTGAACTGCGAATTGACGTCTGGGCCTAGCTTTGTCGCGGACACCTGATCGTAGCTGTGCCAAGAGCATGCTGCCTGGCAGGCTATCTTGATGTAGAGGGGATACGGTGAGGCAGCTACTGCGTCCTGCAGGATGGTGTTCTGCTCCTCTGACAGTGTCCTCCGATGACCTCTCAACATGGACTCTGCAAGCTTGGCGGCTTCATCAGTGGAGAGTGCAGGGATCTCAATGAACTGGGCACTATCCTTCAGAAGATTCTGGAATATGAATCAAGCAAATGGAATATTACATCTAAAGCACACTACTTACCAACTTTTCGTCAATTACAAAATGACACACATTGGAAATTCAAAATTGAAAGAACCTTGCACTGTCTAAACGGTAATTCAATAATAAACTAAAGCTGGACAAAATCTGACCCATACATGTATATATGTTCATATATATGAATTGGCTTTTTTATTACAATGCACATTGAGCCAGTCTCAAGCAATATAATACTTCTCCTCTATTGAATGCGATTACGGACTAATCATTATACCCGACTCCAGTCAACAGAGACGAGCTAGGGGTCAAGGGTCAACAGGAGAAAGGTCACTGACCTGAAGCTTGCTGAACCCGTCAAAGTCCTTGCTCTTTGTGCTGAGGATCATCTTGACCGAGGGAGCCAGAGTCTTTGGGATGGCACTGAAGGCTTCTGCATCGTCCTCTCCAAACTGGTCCAGACCGTCGATGACCACCACAAGAGGGCGCTGGGCTGTGACCTTCTTCAGCAGCTGGGCGAGGTCCTTGTGTAACCTCTTGATGCCCTGCAATGCAACGTTACAATGATGGTGAAAGGAGGCGGGTGACAGGTGATAATCATGGTGATGATAGTGATGATGCCAAATATGTATACAAAATATATTGGCATTCATGACATATAGGGTTTAAATCATCAGATCTCCGACATTTTAACCAATTGCCACTGCCCATATAATCTATTTGTGGGTTTGTTGTGAAACTTTGGGTTCATTACCTTCAATATCTTTAGAATAATCTGATGTTAACAACATTTCTATGCGATAATTATTCTTTTGAGGCCATTTTAGCCTGAATGAAATTCTTCTGTAAGTATTCCATGTTAGCTTCATGAGTGAGGAGAATTAACAAAGAAGTGCTACTACGTACCCTTGCACCGATGGATATATGCTCTCCGTACAGGTACGCAATCTGCTCGCACACACTCCTGAACACCCGATTGGGCGTCGATGACTGGGGAGAGGAGCCAATGAACCGAACCACGCAGGCGCTGTTAGGCAGGGCCTCTGCAGCCAATTTGGCGCTCATGGCTGCAAGGGCAGACTTGCCGCACCCCGTGGCTCCGTGCAGCACCAGGGGGGAATCGCTGTCTCCGCTCAGATAGGAGGTGATTTGACTGAGGAGGGTGTTGCAGCCTTGGAATGTTTCAATATGCTTCTGGCACAGGTCTGTGTGGTGCTGTAGCTCCGTGTGCAGGCGGGTGTGGATTTCTGCAATAAGTTGACATTGAAATTGAATATCAAAGACAAATTTTAACCATTGAAACAGAATTTGATTTTGTTAAAGGACACATTTGCCATAGACACCAGTCCTGATTATGGTAACCTATTTTTATGACTGTAATGAAAATTTGTGATATGTCAAAGCTATTAATTGCCATGGGGAATGGTTTTATACAATGTCAGGCAAGTCCAAATTTCTGACATAGTGGTTGCTACGAAGTCAATAAGCCAGTTCAAATCAATACTCAAAATACTAAATCAAAAAATCTACAGAAACTCTTCTATGTTATAACACAATACAAATGAATGTAATGTAATTACATGGATAATTTATAAACAACAACCAAGTGTAAACTTACGTGTTGCTTTGACCTCCTCCTGTCTCTCCGCAATGGCCCGGTCAATCAATTCTTTGACCGTTGTCTGGACCTGGCTGCAGAAATCCTCCAGGTACTGAGAGTGTGTGGACACTCCATCCGGGTCCAGGCCTTTGGGTCCCCAGGCCACATCAAAGTGCAGATAATTGCCCTCGTTCACCTTGGAGTGTAACCGCTTGCTCAGCTGGGCTAGCTGTTCCGTAGACTACAAGAAGAAAGAAAGAAACAACACAAACATGAGATGCTTGCATACGTCCTTAAGCATGATAGTTTATATACATTTGAATAAAATGGTAGCTTATCAAGAGTGATTAAAACTTAATCTAGACAGAGGTTAACCTGCTATTTATTGCCTCATCATCCACCTTGTTTCTTCTTCAGTGCGAATGAGGTCCAGGTAGTAAACTGCAGAGGAATTGTTTGACTCGATGTCCAGATGACACAGTTATTCAGATTCAGCTTTCTGATTACCATCCTCATAATAAATAACAACAACATTTATAGACCCTTTTGCCTTCCTTGGTGTGAATAAGGTCCAGATTGTTAGCTGCTGATTAATTGTTGGACTTGATGCCTTTGAAGGCTCTGTTTGTCCAGATGGCACCATCACTGGTACTTTCTGTTTTCTATCTTCATAATAAACTAAGACAATTTGTAAAACCTGGGTCTTACCTCATTATTCACTTGTTTGCCTTCCTCAGTGTGAATGAGGTCCAGATAGTTAGCTGCTGATGAATCATTGGACTCGATGCCTTTGAAGACTCTGTTTGTCCAGATGACACTTTCACTGGAGCTCTCTGGGCTGAACACTCCCTTCTCTATCTCCATCTCAAGCACTGTGAGTAAAGACAAAATTAATTTCTCCATCAACTAAATTATTTTGATAAATCAATATAAGTGGTAATCATCACGAAGATAGCAAATTGCAAAATAAGTGCATATTTATGGTAACACTGACCAGAATGCTCCAAAGGTAGTGGAGAAAGTGTACATTGATTGCTGGATTGATCATGATGTGTATCCAATTAATGAGGTTATAATATTAAATCCAGGACCCTCAGAGAGAACAGCGCAATTTTAACTTGCCAAAATATTTATGACTCGCTACATAACCCCATAAGTATGATGAGGTTGATCTGTAAGTGATATCATTTCTTTTTTCTCTTTTTTCTGTAGTGTGAGTTTGTATTTATATGTTGTTGAATAACTTATTAATTATCAACCTGTTTATAGATTATCGACTAAGAGCACAATTCTCAATTCTGCAGGGCCCAGTTTGCTGTAAATAAAACTGTCTCCATGTGCTCGTAAAAACACCTTTTGTGCATTCCTTAATTTGACTGTACTACTCATTGCATTCCTTGAGTGGACTCTATAGACAGGTTTGACTGTACTACTCATTGCAACAATGCATTCCTTGCGTAGACTCTATAGACAGGTTTGAATGTACTACTCATTGCATTCCTTGAGTAGACTCTATAGACAGGTTTGACTGAACTACTCATTGCATTCCTTGAGTGGACTCTATAGACAGGTTTGACTGTACTACTCAATGCATTCCTTGAGTAGACTCTATAGACAGGTTTGACTGAACTACTCAATGCATTCCTTGAGTGGTCTCTATAGACAGGTTTGACTAGACTACTCATTGCATTCCTTGAGTGGTCTCTATAGACAGGTTTGACTGAACTACTCATTGCATTCCTTGAGTGGTCAATATAGACAGGTTTGACTGTACTACTCAATGCATTCCTTGAGTGGACTCTATAGACAGGTTTGACTGTACTACTCATTGCATTCCTTGAGTGGACTCTATAGACAGGTTTGACTGTACTACTCATTGCATTCCTTGAGTAGACTCTATAGACTGGTTTGACTGAACTACTCAATGCATTCCTTGAGTAGACTCTATAGACAGGTTTGACTGAACTACTCAATGCATTCCTTGAGTGGTCTCTATAGACAGGTTTGACTGTACTACTCATTGCATTCCTTGAGTGGACTCTATAGACAGGTTTGACTGTACTACTCATTGCATTCCTTGAGTGGTCAATATAGACAGGTTTGACTGTACTACTCATTGCATTCCTTGAGTAGACTCTATAGACAGGTTTGACTGAACTACTCATTGCATTCCTTGAGTGGACTCTATAGACAGGTTTGACTGTACTACTCATTGCATTCCTTGAGTAGACTCTATAGACAGGTTTGACTGAACTACTCAATGCATTCCTTGAGCGGTCTCTATAGACAGGTTTGACTGTACTACTCATTGCATTCCTTGAGTAGACTCTATAGACAGGTTTGACTGAACTACTCATTGCATTCCTTGAGTGGACTCTATAGACAGGTTTGACTGTACTACTCAATGCATTCCTTGAGTGGACTCTATAGACAGGTTTGACTGAACTACTCAATGCATTCCTTGAGTGGTCTCTATAGACAGGTTTGACTAGACTACTCATTGCATTCCTTGAGTAGACTCTATAGACAGGTTTGACTGAACTACTCATTGCATTCCTTGACTGGTCTCTATAGACAGGTTTGACTGTACTACTCATAGCATTCCTTGAGTAGACTCTATAGACAGGTTTGACTGAACTACTCAATGCATTCCTTGAGTGGACTCTATAGACTGGTTTGACTGTACTACTCAATGCATTCCTTGAGTAGACTCTATAGACAGGTTTGACTGAACTACTCATTGCAGTCCTTGACTGGTCTCTATAGACAGGTTTGACTGAACTACTCATTGCAGTCCTTGACTGGTCTCTATAGACAGGTTTGACTGTACTACTCATTGCATTCCTTGAGTGGTCAATATAGACAGGTTTGACTGTACTACTCATTGCATTCCTTGAGTGGTCAATATAGACAGGTTTGACTGTACTACTCATTGCATTCCTTGACTGGTCTCTATAGACAGGTTTGACTGAACTACTCATTGCAGTCCTTGAGTGGACTCTATAGACAGGTTTGACTGAACTACTCAATGCATTCCTTGAGTGGACTCTATAGACAGGTTTGACTGAACTACTCAATGCATTCCTTGAGTGGACTCTATAGACAGGTTTGACTGAACTACTCAATGCATTCCTTGAGTAGACTCTATAGACTGGTTTGACTGAACTACTCACTGGATGCCATGTACATCTCATTCTCCTCCTTGCCCCAGCAGCTACTCAGGATCTTGTGCACCTTCTCCCTGCTCTCAGCCCCGCCCCTGTTGTCATGGTACAGGTACACAGGAGGCGTGGCATTGGCGTCCAGCTGATAGCACTGCGACAACGTGGCCTTGTCTTCCTCACCGTCCACCTTCTTCAGGAGACGCTCGTACGCCGATGCGAGAATCCGACACGGTGCCGAGCAACGCTCATACTTCTGGTTTAGAAAGGACTGGGCAAAGGAAGGGTTTAAAGAGAAATGATTTTGTTGATATCAGACATAGACTGGTAGCATAGCGTAGAGAACATAATACTGGCCTCGTCTTCTTGGTGTCGACCTTCTTGTGAAACACTCGCTTCTCGGTGCCATGCGACACTCATACTATTGGTTTCGAAAAGAATGGGCATGTGAAGGAAAGATTTCAAAAGATAATCACAAGACAGTCTTTCTACAAGGATAAAACAAAATCCAATTCATGCGGTGTTAGTATACAGAGGTTTTAAAATGTCAGCATATCCCTGGTATTAATAATAAATTAAACTTGCAAATGTTTGAATTTCAAGTCAATTTCAAACTAGAGATAGATCTCTATTCCTGCTTCAAATTCCATTTTAATTTTGACCAATATCACCATGGATACTGGCCCCAATTTTCCCCCAGAGAGCCTAGAAGTATCACAAAAGACAGAACCTGCATGTAAATATTTCCTTTAAAAGTTTGTACAACATGATTTGTCATGCTTATTTTTGTTTGGAGTCGGACTTGAAAAGATAAAACATTTCAAATGTTTTGCAATCTCTGATTGAGACTCACTATGAAATTGGGTCCAGTGGAGAGGTTCTGGCAGTTCCTGATCTCGTTGAAGCACTGGTCCAGGAACCGCTCGTCTCGTATCCTGTCGTCCCAGATGCCCCAGTGGAGGTCAACGACTTCAAACTCGTAGCCCTTTCCTGCGCAGTACTCCCTCAGGCCCGGATACACCCTCTCCATCAAAGCATTGCGTTCCACTTCAGAATCTGAAATCAAAGAAGAAACATACTTGTTTTTATTTGATTTGAATTTATTTCCATATTTCACACAAACAAAGCAATTTACTTATAAATGACACAAAAAATACAATCTAAAATACACAGACCTACAAGAAGACAATATAAATGACATAATAAATCACAAAAGTGTTCTGCAACATAATGTGAAATATGGGGGAACCAAACAGAAGCAGAGCTTGTAAGATAATTGGTTCCCAGAGAAAGAGATTACACATTGATGACACAGTCAACTATTTTTCTGCTATGACCACTGATCCCCACATATGCCGGTGTGCTTTGCGTGCCAAACGGCACAGTTATTACATTGTTTGTATTGTATCGTAATTGCACTGGGTCTGTGACTGCTATTGCATGTATTTTACCTATACACACAATTCTGTATGTAGACGGCTTATTCTGCTATTTTTTACTGATTCATATCAAAACAGCATTCTTGGTTAGTCAAAACAAGGAGGTATACCTTTGGTCAAAACACACAATAAAATCTTTTTGCCACTGGAGGGTTCATACACTGGTATTAAAAGACTAGAAACATTAAGGATTCATGTGTTTTAAATGTTTTCTTCCTCTTAGTACCTCACATCAGACACTATTTGTTAGGCATCTTATTGAGGTATTCTGGTTTTTAAATCCCTTTTGTATGACTTTTCCAAGAAAATATCCGAGACAGGGTAAATTAAACTAAATGTTACACTGATATCTACACAATTACAATAAGCTGGGATCATGACATACCAAGCATAGCCTGATACCTTGATACATTTGTCAGCATTAGATTATTACTAGATTACAGTGCAACATATTTAAGGTGCACTATTTTGGTCTACGTCTTTCTTCCTGAACGCTCCAATATGCTTTTACAATTTTTAAAATTATAATAATGGAGATATTTTGTGGGTTATCAAATTATAGAAATAATAACCAATCACAAAGATTAAAATCAGCATATAAAATAGAGTGGATCCATTTTACATTCAACATCTGGACGAGGACTCTAATTAATGGCTTCTGATGGCTTTCCCTCGATTAATTGAAGAGCACAATTTTCTTAATTGCGCTCCAAATGAACAATCTAAATTACACCATCATAAATGCACTTGCAAAACAAGCTAAGTGCTTCCACAGATATACTGTACACATCGTCTCTACAGGCTAATACATGTACAGCTAATTCATTAAAAATCCAGCACTCATATTGCCATGTGAGTAGGTTTAGGAGGCAGGGGGGAAAGGGGTCTAACCCCCCCCCCCCCCCCCCCCCTCCCCCCTTCACCTCCCTTCCTCTCTCCTCCAGTGTTTTTAAAATATGGAAGTACTTGATAGAGTACAGGCAACTTTATCCCCTCATATCTAACAAGGTATTATTGTTGGAAACATGAAAGTTATATACAAGTATTCTGGCAAAAGGTGCCCCCCCCCCCATCTCATTGACAAGATCTTACCCCTACACCCGAGACTACCTTCCATGGCACATGCACTGACTCTATTGCAAGCACGCACTTGCAGCATGATGAATGGCACAGAAATTAAAAGGCATTTACTATATGAGATTCCCTTTCAGTCGGGATGACGTAGTTACAAAACTAGCGCAATCAATCAGTAATTCACCAGGCCATCTCGACCGTGAACGCACAATGCAGATGTAATCACAGACAATAGGTACCTTTCTCCATCATTTGTAAAAAGCCCTACCTTTAATTGCAGGGGCCGCTTGTCATCAACTGATGCAGAATGCAAAACAAAAGTCAAACAAAATCTTTCCTTTTCAACGATGGCAAATTGGTACGTGTGGCCTGGTACAATTAGAGAATGCAGCCGGAAGAAATGAGAATAGAAAACTAAACTGGCATTGCTATCCCTGCATCCTAAGCTTTGACGATGCACATGTCAGAATAAAAGGGAATGCTTGTCAAATATGGCAATTATGAATTTCTACATGACTATTTCATTTATTAATCTGGTTGGGTGTGTGCAGCCGTGCATACTTATGTTATAAATTATTCAAGTACTATGGCTATCAAAATGAGGGAAAGCAAATTTCATATTTACAGTTATAATGCAATTTCAAGTGACCGATCCCAGAGCTACTAAACATATGATGACACACGCGGTACCCCGGGGTACCGCGTTGTGTAGCGCCATCTTGTGTCCACTCGAAGCACAACCGTATTGCATTGTGTATGCAGTGCAGCGCGCGATTGTATGCACGCTATACCCTGGTACAGCCCTAAAAAATAAATAAATAATTAAACAAAATGGCGGATATTCGTTTGGTACCCCAGGGTACCATTTATGTCATCATATCAGTGAGCTTGTACCACAAGCTACATGTAATAGACTGTTCAAAACATAACATTTGTTTGATACTTTGATGGAAATGTATGTCAGTCACTATTATAATTCAATATGCCCTTTTAAATATCCTTGTAAGATGTATACACTTATTTATATCTAATGTTTATATATTTTAAATGTTTTTAAACAATGTTAACAGATGTACAATCAGCCTTTGGCAGCCAGACATTTGTGCGCGATAAACTACCTTGAATTGAATTAAACTGAAAATGTACTTTTTAATAACCATTAGGGGAAAAAAATCTTATTTTAGGGGGCTATCATTTACGCTTGCCTGCATCTACAGATCTCTATTATGATGTTCAGGGGGCACTTTTGGAGGGGATTATACATCCAGGGGATACATCTCACCGAGCCCAGTGTATTTGTTTTTCTTCTAAGGTCGAGAACATTACAGGCAAGCCTCGAAATTAGCACTGGCTTGTGACAACCAGAAGTGAGTTGGGATATCAAAATTTTACTAATGCCAAATATTTCTTCCTGACTGGGCAACCTCCATAACAGAATACTTTCATGTTTGTCTTTGTTTGAGGGCAACCAGATGAATTAAGGTTTCCGGGTCACTAAAATTTTGAATTTTACGTGTCCTATTTAGGCCTAGAAGAAAAAAATTGAATTGATTGAATAAGATTGAATCTGGCATTGTAATGGCAGTAAATAGGCAAAGGGATACCCCTCCCGTCAGAGTCCCATGTACGTTGAACATGTACTGTACTGTAGGCAGCACATGTGGCCAGCATGGGCATGCCTGCATGCATAATGCTCCCAGGATCCCATCCCTGTAACACCCACCCATGGATGATGTGATGCCATCCACTTAGCGGATTAGTCTGCTAATGCAGACTCACTGTCATCTCAGACTTCACAGATGTAATTAATTACCATTGTTGAACGTTACACTTTGTTATTGTGAATAGCCTATTCATATTTGGCTGCTCATCATGAGGAAGGGAACAGACTGGCTGTTAACACTGACTTCATAAATGCATTACCATTGTTCTATTAATTTGCAATTTAATTTCTGATGCTCATCATGGAAAAGGATTGATGACATATCAAATTAACGGATTGATACAGATTCACTTTCCAACTGTTATAATCCTCGATATTATATTTCACTATTATTTGCAGTTTTAAGGTGTCTATTCGATAGACCTTAAAGCTAACCTTGTGCAAAAAGTAACATTTATTGGAATAATCATCAGGTCGTAGAAATTTTGAGGTAAATATTTGTATTGTGATCCAAAGTTTAAAAACGTTAATTCTTATTCAAAGGTGTGTTTGAATAGATTTGCCTAGCCTGAAATCAGCATTTTGAAACCTGTTTCAGGCTTGTCCTTTCATTTGATAAACATGTATACATAGCCTAAAATGCTTTTCAAAATACAAATTCTGTGCCTGACAATCCAATTCAAAGGAACCGAACCCGAGACAACCCAAAATGCGGTATAAAAGTATTTGTTATCCAGCCAAGGTCAAATTCATTAAACCTAAACTACAAGGTTGAATAAATATTCTTTTCCAATAGTGTATCACTAAGCGAAATATTTTGTTTGGAGTCTGTCTGTTAACAATACAATTGTGCTAGATCAATACAATTGTGCTAGATCTGTCTGAAATGACTTATTCATGTTTGAATAAAGGATGTCATCTTGTCTATTCAGCAAAGCACACTGTTGTAGTGAAAGAATGTATTGGGGGCTTAGGGCGAATTTGGTCCCAAAGATCCCTTAAAGAGCCCCCGAAAATCACAAAGTAGAGCTCAAAAAGAGCTCAGGAAATTATCCAAAAATTGACTACAAAACAGTTTCAGAGTGCTGTTTTTATTCAGTAGTCCCAGAATGCTATTTTCATTATTTTAACTTCCCTTGGTGCAATATATAGATTATTCTGCTCTACTAAGTGGGACAAGGCAATTTGTGTTTTTACATTGATTAAATTAACCATAAACATAGAGAAATATATCATTTGTCCAATGATTTATTACAATAATTGACACATTAATATTTTCCAGGCTATATGCAATTTGGACATTTTTTCTCATCCAGACCTTTTTAATTAATAATATTTTCAATTTATTTGGATGAATGTATGTTAAAGTGAGGCCTGTAAAGTGTCTAACTCCACGAAAATTACTTGGAGCTTCCTCGTTTCTCTTCTACCGTGTTGTTTAGCTTATGGTAAGAGAAGAATAAAATAGGGTTAGATTTTTTCAAATGCCCCTTTAGTATGACGATATCTATCATTCAGCTCAAAAGCGTTAACAAACGGTCCTAAACCTCATAAACGTCCGTGGTAAAAGCTGACGCATATTTTCGATTTTTTAACCAGGAAAGCAGTGTTCTTTTTCAATGAAACTTTCACACATCATTTGGACATATCTTACGATGATTTTGGTACAGGATTGAAGTCTCAAATGTAATTTCGGGCAATATCTGACACTTTACAGGCCTCACTTTAAAATTTGATTAAATATTTGATAAATATACCTATCACATGTATACAATACACGCACAGGCAAAACCCAAGATGATGTCGTATTAATTTTCCAATTTGATTTAGTTTAAATGTAGCGTTCTAAATAAAGGGGGAACAATGACAGCTCCTTAATCTACGTTGACATTCTGTTGACAGTATAGAAAATGTAGAGGGAATGTAAGCAGCTAGCACACAAACGCAGAGAATATTCCTTTACAGCCTGGGGGCCGAGACTAAGTGTGTCGTGGCAGGCATTTGCAGATGATGATTACTATGACCGTGCTGGGGGACATACTGTTCCATCGTCAAGACGGGAGTGCGATGAGCCGATGATGACGACAACAAGGAGAGTCGGGGAGCGGCCAGCTGCTCCCCGACCACTGATCTCTAGAAATGTTTGGGACAGATCACCCCCATTCAACTCTGTGAATGAACGAAATGAGGACTGAGAGATGACTCTGAGAAGCCATCTTACTACACCCCGTATATCAATTGTTCTACGACATGCTTCAAGAATGCATTTTTGTCTTTATTTCATCACCTGACTACTACTTAAAAATAGAAACCTTTAGCCATTAAAAATTGTGTACCTTCACTCTGCTCATTTCATATTATGTTTAGGCGCATTACTTGTCAATGCATTGCCCAGAGGAAGAATCTGCTTGATCTGAAAGCTCAGCCTAGTTTGACTCTCATTTAATAATGAATTGTTCATTATGTTAATTGCTTGAATAACACATTATTATTATCAGCAGCACATTACCAGGGGGTGTATTCTGAAAACAATTTTAAGTTAAAATGTTGTTGTATCTACGTCATATCTCAACACTAAAATATTCAACCGTACTTGAGGAATAGCGATTTGCTAAAATATATTTTAGTGACGTAGATATGACGTAGATACAATCAATTTTAACTTTAAATCGTTTTCAGAATACACCCCCTGGTATACGGTGGGTAAGGAGAGGAAGGTCTGAGGACTACAGTTATTTTGATAATTATCTTTTATTAAACACATGCAACTCCACCAGTTACCACTGATATATTTTATGGAATTGTAGTTATACAGTGATTCTATTTCTTGTTGTTTTGTTTTGATACGATGCAGAATAATAACAAATAATCACAACAAAAAGTATGCATGGTATGGTAATATGGGTACTCGGTCGCAACAGCTCTTCGTAAATAAAGTTGAATGGGGAATAAATATCCCATTTTTGTTAAATATTGATCAAGGCTCCTGATATTTTTATATTGGGCCCTATCATCCAAAGTAGACTAAAGCTTGTATGGATGTGTGAATATGGGCCCAGGGGGGTGTTGCATAAAGAGCTGCGATTAATCGCAAGTCAGAAAATATGTTCATTTGAGCCAAACAGAACCGCGCATTTACATGTAGGTGCATTTTCTGACATGTGATTATTGCAACTCTTTATGGCCACACCCCCCAGAGCTCCTGACGTAAGGCCCCCACACCTCCGCCACACACCCAACCTGCTGATGCATGCTGGGACACCTCTCCGTCAGTCTGTCCCAACAGGTAGAGCAAGAAGACAAGAACGCTTTTTGTGTCATGTCCTTTCTCTTTTTCTATTACATTTACTGTAAATAGCACAATTATCTTGTCTAGTCTTTTTATTGAATTTTATTGACAAATCATTCTACATTTTGTTTTATATTTGGTTATTTTCTGAACTTTGATTAAAAATAACAGCTATAATTAAAGATAACTATCAAATCATCGCTTTATTGAAACTCTTTTGCTGACATTTTGACTAACTAATGGAGTCTGGGCCCTATCAACTATCTTGATCTATCAAATGATTGATCAAACAATGAATCAATCAATATATGCCATAATTGATGGTACAATCAATCAATCAATCATACGATTAATCCTTCATCTATATGTTACCTTTTGTAACTAAATGATAACGGGCTTGCAAAGAAAAATTGGCTTCCATGTAGAAATCTAACCCGAGAATTATGGATTGCTAGACTCATGCTCTGTCCACTGTAAAGCTAGAAGCTCTTTAGATGATGGTCCTTCCAGAAAGGCACAAACAATTTTGTGTACTGACATTTCGTAACTCTTAGAATTGCTAGGTTTGTTGTCTCATCTCACCTTCATGCGACGCATTGACGTAGATTCGGATCATCTTGGGCTTTAGCCGACACTTGACCGCCATCACCCTCCCAAGCAGCATGTTGCGTACTTCATCATCGTACAGCGCTAGGTTAGGCAAGGTGGGTCCCACCGGGTTAGGCAAGGTGGGTCCCACCGGCGACGGCTGCATCAGGGGGGACTTGTCTGGTGGTGGTTTCCCTGGTGACGGAGCTGGCTGCTGCACTGGCTGGACCTCAGGGGTGGGCTGCGCAGGGGCCGCCGGGGGCGGGGCAGCGATCTCCTGGGGAGGGGTCTTGGCATGTGAGGACTGCTTGTCAGGGTGGGGCGAGTCCTTGTCATGGTCGGAGGACTGGCTGTTGCGATGTGTGCCCAGGCTGTCAGGAAAAGAACAAAGAAAACATGGGGTAACTTAACTGAAGACATGCACAGAATGGATAGTTGTCAGGTGTTGCAAGTTCACATCATGGTCACAATTATGTCCGGATACAGACACACACAATGTACTGATTGGGCTACTATTCAAATATGTAGACCTGTAGTAAACTACAATATGAAAAGTGTATATCTTGTCTTGGTCCTTACAACTATGGCATCTGATCGATGATGGACTCCAGAAATTTTTAAAAAGAACACAATGTTTCAGGGAAAGAAATAGCCATCATCTTTTGAGAGGCTACTTGTCTAAGCCTGACTGGCGCTGCATGAATTAACACTCAACACTCTCACGAATTGCATATTTTAGCAATATGAATTATTTACAGGGGGTTCTGGTGGGAATATGCAAGGGCTAAATCACCCGAGCCCCAGTGTATTACTGTATTTCTTCCGCTGCATTAATGCTTTGACAGGAAGAGCTGGTCTAATAAGCATTGATCCTGCACGGCAGGACTCATTCAGGTGCAATCATTGCCATTCACTCATGACCTTTCCAGCACCACTCGGCTGTACAGCTCAAAAGACAGATACATGTACATACATGTATCAAAGCTACTGGCACTACGGGGCACATAAATGAAGACTTTTACTATTTTGGTGGCCCCACACCAGAACTGAATGGCCCTAAATAAAGGAAAACATCAAGAAGTCATTTGATATCATTTTTATTTTGCCATGGGTAAGCCAGTAGCTAAATTTCATATCAAGTCCAATATACCAACATTGTGTCACCTTCAATTCATTGACTCATAAAATATGAAGGTAAATAACCTCTGATGAGAATCTGGGTCACTACCAAATCATTTTTCTGACTTGTCTACATGGTGAACTTCTAACCTGCACACAGCTTCTCAATTTTGTATGTCAGGTTTTTTGGGGACCAATGTTTGAAATATGATTTTGGAAATATTGATTAATTGTGCGAAATTGAGAATGAATTTTACAACAAGATAACGCCAAACAAAAATTGACACTTTTCAGCTACCTGCCTTCTGCTTGAATGTGGATAGAATCCATGCCATACTTGTTGAATTATTTGCAATCATAAGTGGCAAGAGTTGTATTCAACACCCAGTATAACATGTTATAACATGTTATGTTTTTTATTTGTTTTGGGCCACTAGATTCAGGTTTTGGGCCACTAGAATGTGAACAACCTATGTTTTACTTGCCCGACTGGGCCACAAGACAAAAAAGTTCATTTCTAGCATCGCTATATAAGGCCATGAAAAATAAACTGTTGGATTGGCGTAACCCGCCCGACCCTAAAAATACCGCCGACCCTAAAGGTTTTTTCAGATTTTTAAATATTTTTTTGATTAAAAAATAAATAAATTAAAAAAAATTTAAAACAAATTTCAAATTGCGATATGTGTTACATGTATGTGTGTGTTATATGTGTGTTTTCGTGTATTTGTGCGAATCCTGCAAAATAAAAAGAAAAAAAAATTAAATAAAAAACCCTACCTACCTACCCTAATTTTTAGTTGCCCGTTACTCCAATCCAACAATGTATTTTGTTGGCCTAATGTATAGAACTATAGAATCAAATAGTTGTGAACAATAATTTTCATGTAGGGGGGCACAGCCAGTTTCAAAATTGCTAAAAGAACAGATTTGTACAAAATTTTTCCATTTCTATGGGGCTAGAATTCTATTAGGCAAGCAAATGCCCCCTACTGGCTAAGTCAATTGTGTGTGTGTGTTTTCAACTCAACTCATCTAACGTTTATTCTGGAGGTTGTTTGATGTGTCGTTCCATAAATCACACACACAACTGTCAACTTGGCATTTGAATGGAAATGTCACATTAACAAATTGTAATGTTGAGCACAAGCTGCTTAACGAAAGCACACCTTGGCTCGTCACCCCAACACCCCACATTGTCCCTGACCTTTACAAACGGCTACATCAATATTCAATACCTATATGAGTTGCAAAATCACACAAACACAGCAGCACATTTATAGGTTTCAAGGGTAATTTTATTTTTAAAAGTTTTTACACTACCATTGATAAATAAAGTGTATGATAACTAATAAATATATTTAAAAATCTAAAGACATACATTTTAGTAAACATTTTTATGTCTGGAAATTTAAATACACTTCCTTTGATTTAATGAAGAGGCTTACAATTTCTAAATACAATTGTGTAACAATAATTCTCTTATCTTTTTTTTTTATTGAATCAGGTTTTCAAGATGAGACTGAGAGCATATATGCTAAAAACATTTAGAGCTCCGAATAACCCATTTTTCGAAACTACAAACTGTACAATACTGATCATAAGAACGAATGTCGTCTACAAGTTCTGAAATCAATAATTGACAAGTGTAGAATAGAGTTTGCAAGATTAAAAGGAGACACTGAGAAATAGTTTGTGAGCAGTAAAAATATATAGCCCTGGGTAAGAATAATTTAGCCCCTATAAATGCCCCCAAATGTGTGAGAAAAATATTGATGAGGCCCGCAAATTACCATAGAGTTCAATGCTTGAATATAATTAAGAACACTAATTTATTTATTTATCGAGCAAGAAAAGCAGCCCCCCCCCCAAAAAAAAAAAATTTTATTTTTTTATTTTGTTTAAAATGTTAATTCCTGTGTAATAGGATTGTTCAAAGAGGATAAAGTGTACAGTGCGCATACATGCATGTACAAGCTTACAGTATCACTCATATATTCATTATAAAGAGCATTAATGTATGTTCCCTCGATTCATGCTTCAATTCATGTACAGAACTCATTATGAGCATGGATACTCTATAGCAACTTGCATGTTATTGATTCTTATTGCTAATGTGTTATCGTTTCCATGGTGACCACCACATTTCTCCATCAATGTTAGCATAACTCAAGTAGATGACGCATTTGTTTCATCAACGTGTACACAATGTTAGAAATGAACCTTTTTGCCTTGTGGCCCAGTTGGGCTAGTAAAAACAAGATTGTTCAACTTTGAGTGGCCCGGAACCTAAATCTGGTGGCCCCATACAAAGAAAAACATAACAATTTCTGTTTAATTTGGTTACCCGAATGGGCCAGTTGAATTTAGGATCAATGAAATTTGGTGGCCCGGAGCTAATTTTTAGTGGGCCTATGCTAATTTTGAGCACTGATGTAAGTAAGATTAGGGATCTTAATTATGCTAGAAAAAATCACTTGAAATACTTGAATGAGGTTTTGTCTGAAATCTTATTACGCTAATCTGAATACGTGTACTGTACATTCAACATTTGTTGAACTATTTGTCCAGTTTGGATTTTCAATTCGAAGCACAATTTATGAAATTCGTAATTACTCAAACATGGAGTGAGATCACATATATATAAAAATGCAAACCAGCCGCAAGATTTGTTTGCAATACCGTAGTAAATAAATAGATATTCATAGTTAAGGAAACCTTGCACCTTGTCAGTATTTTCATTGGTGTGATACCGATAGATGCACTATGAAAAAGGTATGATAATACATTTACACCATACACAGTGCTAAAAATAAACACAGGTCGCTGGCCCGGGGCCACCAACAATGAGAATCGGGCCACTATAATGTTTAAATGTCAAATTGTACAACCAAAATTACATTAACATACTTTTTTATGTTTTTCTTTGTTTAGAGCCACTCAATTCTGATTTCAGGCTGGCAAAATTTGACAAATCTCTATTTTAAATTGCCCGACAGGGCCAATATGAAAAAATTAATTAATCTTTAGCATTGCCATACAATATACGCATCTAGGCCTACTTGCGGTTCTACCCATCATTCCACTGCTATCTATCAAGTTCAATAGGCCTTTGAGGACCAGTCTCAAATGTCTGGACCTGTTCTTGACCTCCTTATACAGTGTACATGTACCTCAACTTGCACTTTCACTAAAAACAGGATTATAGGTCTCTAAATTCCAAAATGTACTGTGATTTATAAGACTCATCATGAGGAACATACTCAATCTCACACACAAACCCACATGCAATGTCCCAATCACAAAGGTATAACCACACACTTCCCACTTACACACACACAAAAGCATACTGTCCCATTCACTCAGACAGAATTAGCAAATCAAAAACTTACTTTTTGAATTATTCCTGTCAAACTCCCAAACACAAACATACACCCAAACTTACAAACATACTGTTTCACACACATACACACTCAAGCACAAACACACCCTCTCATGCGCACACAACACACACACTCTAACACACATACAAACACACTTCCATTGTACATATACATGTACCTGCCATTCCATTGGTATCAGTCACAGTATAATCCAATATATCAGGTTCAATAGGCCTTTGAGGACCAGTCTCAAATGTCTGGCCCTGTCCTTGACCTCCCTGCCTCAACCTGCACTTTTATGAAAAGCAGGATTATTGCTGGGTGCTGGGAATACAATTATTGTATAAACTGGATACAAACCACACGTATTAAACTGGATGTATTTGTAACAATAATAAACCAATGCACGCACATGTACTGTGCCTTTATTTGAAAATGCAGATATTATTGCTGGTTGCAGGAATACATTGCAGAGTACTACAGTATGCATACAATTTATTTGAAAAGCAGTATTTTTGCTGGGTGTACTTATGCCATCGACCTGGTCAAAGAAGTTTTGTGATAAGCATAATAACAATACATTTTATGATAACAACAATAATAATAATAATAACCAGAACGTCAATGACGTAGCGCTCATCCGGCATCACGCAACATCAAATATCGCAAATTTCATGTGGTACACTTTTCAACTGGTCAAAAAATAAAAATTTGATGCCCTGGAAGGGACATAAGAATTTTTTTTTTTTAATTAGAGTGAAAAAATTATAAATTTGACGCCCCGGAAGGGACATGGGAAAAAAACAATTAAAAATATTTAAAAAATAAAAAAATAAAAAAATAAAAAAGAAAAAAGAAAAAAGAAAAAATTAATTAAGAAAAAATTACCATAATTAATTAATGGAGAAAAATTTCTAAATTCTCTGTAGAAGTTTAGTGTACCAAAGTTAGCTCTACCAGATAAAGCAAACCAAATCAAAATCGGTCGAGAAATGAAGGAGAAGAAGCATTTTTTGTGATTGCGAATAAATTTGCATAAATTACCATAGAGAATTAATTTCACGATTCTGTGTAGAAGTTTTAAATCCCCCTCCTAGCCCTATCTTATGAAACAATCAGAATCAAAATCGGTTGAAAAATAACGAAGAAGAAGCATTTTGAAAACTGGACGGACGGACGGACGGACGGACGGACGGACGGACGACGGACGCCACGCCATGAGCTCATCGGGCCCTTCGGGCCGGATGAGCTAATAATAATAATACTAATATATCAGCTGGTGGATAAGTTGTGCAATTAAGCATGTTTGTACAGAAAGTATGCCACATACTTACAATTCTGTTATGCCAAATTGCCATTCCATTGAAGAAAGAAAAAGCATTCTGATTGACCTTTTGGGATGTTATTAATATTTGTTTTCAAATCCATAAGCCATATTAGCCGAGCCATATTAGCCAATCCAGCTAATAACAGTGAGTAACACAAAAATATTGTTGTTGGTATTTTGTTTTTCCTATAATGGTTAACCTGTCTCCCTCCCCCCCCCCCCCCCCCCCCACCCCCCCCCCCCCCCCCCCAACAAAAAAACAAAACAAAACAAAACAAAAAATAAAAAATAAAAAAATGATTCTATATGCTGGTGTATACATGTAGTTCATTGAAAACAAACATTTTAAAATAAAATGGTCACTTCTACACAAAGTTAACCATAAATGTGAAATCTCTAGCTTAGTGTAGATTCTCAATCATTGAGTGGATAAATGAAGATATTTTGAGATGCCACAATGATGTCCTTTAAGCCCTGGTCACAACCCACCGTGCGTGTTTTTAGTCCGTACGTTTTTTTGGGAGGCCACGGCCGCCATGTTTTTCTGAAAACGTGGGGAGGGAGTGGCAAGAGCAGGGAGGGAGTATGTCAACGCACGGTGTAAGTACGTGGCCCGCACGCCACGCCTGGCCGTGAGCGGTTGCGTGCATCGTACGTTGCGCACGTGGTAAGTGAGTTGTGCTTACAACGTGCTTACAACGTACGATCTCCGTGCGATTGCCACGTTATCGCAAGGAGGCCGTACTTACACGTGCTGCTCACGTACGTTGTAAGTGCGTGCAAGTGCGAACAACCTTTTCTGCTCATATTATACTGCAGAAAACAGTGTGCACAATGTGCGGAGCACGTGCTTACTCGGTACGGTCCACGTGAGTTCTGCGTGCTCATTGGACAGTTGAACTGGGGAAGTGCCGAGTAAGCACGGACTACGCACTTATCACGTGCGCAGCCCGCACGTGCGCTCATCGGCTGTAGAGGGCACGCGCGTCACCCGTACTGGGGGTGAATCGGTAGCCCGAACGCAGCGAAAGTTCCTCGTGCACTAAAAGTGCTACAGAGTGTCTGCGTGCTCCCAAATCCGTACTGAGGCGGTACTCACCACGTACGGATACCCAAATTTTGCCCACGTTTTTGCAAGTAGACAGCACGCACTTGCAAGTACGGCGGGTTGTGACCACGGCTTTACAAAGCTTGCACCTCTAAATAAAGCTCACTTGGGTACATGTACTGTACCAACAGATTTGTTAGAAGTACTCTAAAGAGCCGAGGCCATTAACTAGGAATCACAAAAACAAGCTCAAGTACTTTGATGTCTCACTTCTAATGGAATGCGCTAAACAAAAGGAAGATACCAAGCTGTGGAATGGACTGTGTATGTATAATTAAATACAGCAAAAGCAACTAATTTCTCAACTAGATGGAGGTATATAAATACTTGAGTAGTAAGAGCCTAATAGTGTTCAATTTGAGTGGTTACATAATGTAGATCTATGCAGAAGGATGCAGTTGAATCAAGGCATAACACATATCTTTCCAGCTGTCATCATGTATGCACGTCAATTGTCTCGTC
Source organism: Echinarachnius parma (assembly GCA_037951105.1). Lineage (NCBI taxonomy): Eukaryota > Metazoa > Echinodermata > Echinoidea > Clypeasteroida > Echinarachniidae > Echinarachnius > Echinarachnius parma. The sequence goes on from JBAMJV010001829.1 coordinate 72,631, forward strand.
ATGATGCATTCTTCAAATTGTAGGTTGCAAGAAATATGCACACACACAAAATCCTCACAAAAAGAGTATTTAATAATAGTTTGTAGATCTAGATGTGTCTAGATAAACCATTAAATAAAGGTTAAAGGCATTAACATAATGACCCATCTCAAGATAAAATGCAATTTACTTATAATGCCCATCAGGACCACCAGCAGGCATCTCCAATGTTGAATTTGAATATGCACTCTACCTCTTTTCACAAGGTTTTACCTCTTCAAAGAGTTCCTACCAAAAGATTCACAACCAGTATGTGGCTACCACCTACAACAGCCCCTTTTCTTCTTTTGGGATAATCATTTTCTTCACTGTGGGCCACTTAATTCGAGTTTTATAGGGCACCAAACTTGAATAGCATCAACAATTTTACTTCCCCCGAACAGGCCAAAAGAGATGACACTTACAGTTGTACCAGTTCTAGAAAATTTTATTTGTATGTGTGTGTGTGTGTGTGGGGGGGGGGGGGGGGGGGACTATAAAATTTGTTTTACATTGAACTCAACAAAATTAGGAGATGTCCAACTCGGACAAGTAATGTAGGACCCCGGTTCGAATCCCAACATAGGACACAGTGTCTTTTACCATACAAACTTCGAGCTAACTCACGTTGTGTGTGTAAATTAATGTTTCTCCACTCGTGCTTCCTATGCAGGAAAGGGTTCACAGAAAACAATACGTCCCTCAGTAGGATAATAAATGAAGGTCCCATAGTACATTATGAGACATCCACATTTCATGCACCAAAAGAACCTAGTTTACTTCTTGAAAAGAGTAGGGTGTTAACCCAATCGACTAGTAGCCATGCACATCATAACCAAAATACTCAACAAATCGTCTGAATTGGTGTAGTTCAATAAATAGAAGAATTTACCTTTTTTTTGGGGGGGGGGGGGGCTTTATTGGGCATTTAGGGTGCTAGATCACTTTCTAGCCCTTTCTAGCCCTGGTATACTCTTGGTCCACTTCTGCAGGATGCTATGTAGGTAAACATCCTTTATGTGCTATAGGTGCCAAGTCCTTCACCTACTGTAATGTATGTTCCCCCTCCCCTCCCCCTGCCCCCCCCCCCCCCCCACACACACACCACTGTCACTACAAGGTGAGGATTACACCTTTCATTTGTGTGCAGTTTGAAGAGATGGGAGGGAGGATAAGGCAGTAGCCTCCATTGCATACAATCTCCCCTTTTACATTGTAAGTGCCTTTCTACGGCTAGTCGCCTAATTGAGGCGTATCAATACTGGATCAATACAACCGGTCTCTTTACTGACGTGTTACAGGAGAAACTGCTCTACTTGCCAATGTCACACTACAAACTAACTGATACAATGTTACTTCAAAGATGGATGCGTGATTTTATGGAACGTCATCACCTAAAATACGTACATCCCTGCAACTATGGTCTATGCTAGACATACTCTTTTTTTTCCTTGTGGCCGGTTTCTCCTAATTACTATTTCCATTTAAATTTTAGCACATAATAATAATAAAAATAATAATAAATAACATTTATAAAGCGCTTAATACATATGTTTCTAAGCACATGCTTGAAAAATTGATTATTGAATTTCAATATTCATTTATTTTAAGCGAAAATGCAGAAAATGAATTTAATAAAATGAAAGAGACGTGCCCCAGTGATTACAATTGAACCTGCTTCCATAACCACCTGTATTAATTACCATTTGAATCATTCATACAAATCTACAGGTACTGTCTGTAGGCTGAGTTCTGTACAACAAGTTGTACGAAAAGTTTTAATCAGGGTCATACTCATATAGGACTTTAACATAACAGAGTCTTGTCCATCATGTCAGGTAAATGACAAAAGAGCTTTTAAACATAAATATGATTGTCCTCAAGATAGTATGTGTATAATGATTGCATAAGATTGGGTGTGTATGTAACTAGAAGGGACCAGCAACATAAGACTTCAATGCAGTATTCTTTTTTGCAAGTTTTATTTGCACCTGTATGTGTTTATTCTTTGCCATGCCTTTTTTTGGTTGCTTGTCTGTAAATTCCAATGTTATGTATGTGTTTGTTTAATAGACTACACCCCCCCCCCCCCCCCCCCCCCCCCCCCCCCCCCCCCCCCCCCCCCAATAAGTAGACAAAAAACAATAGAAAACATATTGGGGTACATTAAAAAAAAAAAAAGATATACATAAGGCCTCGCCCCCCCCCCCCCCCCCCCCCCCCCCATGGCCTCCTCCCCCAACATGTCGACCATGCTCGCTGAGGATAATCCTTATCAAGTGAAAAGATAAGCCATGTTTCATAAATCATAGTGCTGATCCTGGACTTGACAAGTAATCAGAGCTGTAGTATGTTGGTTATTTCCAACGTCAGTACTAATCGGTCACAAAAAATTGGGCAGTTATGATGTTATCGAGTAACCCTTTTTTCAGCATTCTTTCTGTACCTGTTCTGATAAATAAATGACAGTACCGATGTGCTACTGGTGTATTTGTAATGTATATATTGTACAATTGAAAGAAATTTCCTTTGTATTTTAGTACACAGGATCACAGATAGAAACCAACGATTACTGGAAATTGCATTTTTTAAAGGGATAGTTAAGTTCTGGTAAAGAGAGTGCAGTTTTGGTCAAACTGAATTTTAGTAACCAAAACATGCACACATTACAAACAACTCCACCATGCTCGAAAGGAATACAAAATTACAAATGACTAAGTTAAAAGCCTGTTATCATTCAAAAAGAGCCATTAAAACTCAAGAGGGCGCTCTCTAAACACTCATCAGTTTCAGCCATCTGAAATAAAATATTGTTGCATATGTGATGTTTTGTTGAAATAGTGATTAGACGGAGAGATAATCAACAACTATTTAAAAACCTCTTTTGTAAATTTTTGAAAAGAGGAAGCATTTTAAATAAAAATTCATGGCTGGTTCAAAAAGTTTGATTAAATGTGGGGCCCCACATTTATTACAAATGGTAATGCTTTTGGATATTTCAGCCATTTCTGAACCGAATTTTGATCAAATAAAGTTTATTCTGTCATTAAAATTGTATGCTCTTTCGAATTTGACACTCAGTTTTCCATTATCTCCCAAAAAATGTATTTTGTGTAGCGCCCTCTATACCAAAACTCAACTATCCCTTTAAATCATATACTGGCAATATTTGTTTCTTTGATGTGAACAAAAAACAGTTGGCTGAAACCAAAACAATAAAGGGTTTAGTACTTTATGAAAGTTTTTTTCTTTTCACTTTGAACGGCACTAATGTAATTGTCAATTCCATGGTGCATCCATGACCATAGGGACAACAATATTTAGGGGCTTTACAATGGTAAACTACAATGTACATGGTGCTACTTTTCAAGCTTGCCTGTCTTTGTTTTTTATTCATATTGTACTTAAAGGGGACCACCAGGCAAAGAACAACACATAATTATACGTATGTTTTGGTACCGTTTTGTGATATCAAATAGATACCCAACATTTTGCAAAGAGTTGTGTAATTCATAAACAAAGCAATTAATTTCCACCACTTACGGAACCACTACTATTTCCTGGTTCATACGGGCCAAACATTTGCGAGTGCGTCAATGCGATTCACGCGTACGTTTGTAAACAATAGAATCCCCGGCGATTCGTTCGCTCTGCACACATCAGTCTTCGCAATTCAGACCGCATGAATGCATGCTTTAGAATGGTGAGGCGTTTTCCAATTTTTTTCTTCTTTTTCTGGAAACATATTTTTGTGAACTTGTTGATGGAATGGAATACTAAAGATGTTACCTTTCTTTAATAAGAATATTACTTTTGGGTGGTGGTACCCTTTAAGAAATGACAGGGGCTCTTCAATCACTTTCTGTAGCTCTTTTTGGAATTCATAGGGATATCTGAACATGTATTTGTGTGTGTGTCAGAGTATCATATTATATGATTCATTGAATTTGTATTTTGATTGTCTAGACAGATCTGTCTTTCACATGTCATTGGTCATAAAAGGGTGTGCTTTCTTGGAACTAGCAGTCACAATCAATGGATGTGAGTTTCTGGTTGACAAGAGTACACAGAATACATGGTATTCTACAGGTGATGACTTTTACTGTCTAGTACAATACAAGGGTGAATCAATTGCAAACCTTGAATTTTGGATGTAAATTTCAGATTTATCATTGTAATTCATAAAATCAGAAAGGTTTATCCTTACAAAGAAGAATAGTCTTTCTAGGAGATCCATAAAATATGGGTAGCCGTTTCTGAGGGGTCCGCTCGCTAACTAAAGGACCGCTAGTCATAAGGACCTCTAGTCATAAGGAACGCTATTCATCCTTATGCCTTTATGAGACCCCCTTTCCGTTTTATGAATAGCGGTCCTTCACGTATAGGAAGTTACACGTTGGCGGTCCTTATGACTAGCGGTCCTTATGGCTAGCGATGTTACCCCGTTTCTGATAAGGGAAATAAGTTTCAGGGCTTGCACCTCAGAGTTCAGACCCTTGTTATTATTCAAGTACCATAAACCCCAACCAGAGGAAGACAAATGGTAAAAAAGTTCATTTTGAAGGTGAAATATATGTAGTCATGTGTGTATGATTTACGGCCTGACCAGTAATTTACCAAAGTTTGGTAAAAGACTTTACATGATTTAATATGAAAGCAAGTATGTTTACACTTCTCTGAAGTTCTCAAGAGTCCAAAGCAAGAGTTATTTTTTCAATTATATATTTGTTTAACATGCTCGTTATCTTATAATCTTAGCTAAAACTAATATCCATTTGAATGTGGACACAAAATGTTCATAGACTATATAGCAAGCATAATCCATAGAAAGTTAAACTGCATGTTTTGCATAGTTATAGGATTTTCTTCTAGTGGCCTGCATGCATGGCTACCTAATCATGAGTCAGTGGCTAAAATGTTGCATCAATAGATCATCTTCTTATTTGAATTTCTAATGGCTAGGCAGACCCCCTATTCAATGATTTCAGGTGGCCTGCCAGCCAGCATTTCTAATGGCCATTGGTACTCTGGCCACTGACTAGATTTGAGCCCTGAAACTGATGATAATTAATGTAAACATTGTGAAGTATTATACAGATATTGACTGTCTTGAGGGGCAATATATCATTTGAGATCCTCGAGGGAAGTTATATTTGTGTCGAGGGACATTATATTTTTCCGAAGCGCGTAGCGCTGAGGAAAAATATAGTATTCCGAGACAAAAATATAACTCACCCAAGGGAAATGAAATGTTATATGGTTCCCGAAGGAAAAAGTCAATATCTGTTATAATATGATGACCTATATAGATACAAATCAAGATAAATATAAATTTGGTGTTGAAATAAAATTATGGACAAGGGAAAATCATTAGATTAAATCGAAATCCTTCCAGTAGAACAGACGTGTTATTATCGAAATGCTGCGCAAAATGCTTCTTTATTCGAGCTTCCTTTCAAATTTACTTTCGGATCGCGCAATCTCCGTAGAAAACTTAACAACGCTGCGCGTGCAAGGATGCTAATACGCGCACATTGTTCATCTTCACACACCCATTGTGACGTAAAATACGTCACCGGTCAATATAACGCCGTTATATTGACCGGTGACGTAATTTACCGGTCAATATAACGCTTCTCATCCTTTGTAGCGATGGTCACGTGACAGCATTTTGACCAATCGCACACCAGTATCTTTATAGGTCATATAATATACTACAATACCCCGCGATACAGATATATCTGACCATGGCCCTGTTGCAGAAAGAGATATTATACAATCGATTGTAAGTACATGTAAGTCAGATCATGTGTTCTAAATGCGCAAATCTGATTGGTTGAAACGCGCAAAGTTTCTGACTTACAATCAAGGGACCTAGGTGTGTTGCAATACATAACATACATGTACTACTTGTGTGTCACATATAGATCAATATACTGTACACAAAATTATATTCCAATGACATTGTATCCTATGGCTATGTGATACGGTTCATCTATAATACAATTTGAAGATTTGCATTTTATGAACTGTAAAACATATATATGTGACCGGCTATAGCAAAACCCGGCACTTGTCGGTAAAAATCAAAATGTTGATTTTTCATACCAATGTTACGTTGTGTGAACTTAAAATGCCCATTTCTTCAATACATGAATTATCGACAAGTGCCAGGTTTTTCTGTAGCCGGTCACATATCAATCATGATTTGCACAATTCCATTAATCAATTATATAAATGGATTTATCCACTATATAGCCTAAATGGTTTCATATTAAATCACAATGATGTGCATGAGCGTCGAGACAGAATGTAGTGTAAAGTATACTGTATATATATAGTCACCATTCATTATCATCATCATTATATATTTAAGTAAAACTAACAACAAAATCAATGAAATTCCACTGTTTTTACTTTAATCACCGAGTGTTGTTCCAATTCATGAAGCTGTTCAATTACACCATAGACTTACTATATAGTAGGTCTATGATTTACACCAACACAAACAATGTCAACATGGATTTTCAAAAAATTGAGCAGCATACATCATTATTTTGATGCATGCACATTGTTCAGCTATATATCATCATGATCATGCAATACTCTCCACTAGATTGAGCTTTTTCCTTTTTTTTTTTGTCTTTATTTTTCTATACTCACCAGTTTCCCATACTGCCGGTTTGTTGTTGACCGAATCAACTTGACGAAAAAACAACAAATTTCACTCTCACTTCTCCTGCCTAAACAGGAGAAATTTCTCCGTGGTCGAACATCAAGTCGTAGATGTCATGACTTAAGGTATGTCAGACAGTGATATATTATAATGCAAGATACGTATGTTGATGCGATGGCAAGACTGGTTATATCCTTGGTATTAATGCCTGGGCCGGGCGGAATCTCCTGTTGTACTCGTACGTAGTGAATATATATAATCCTGGCAATGAAGCAGGTCAAATGGTAGCAAAGTGTCCCATTTTTAACGTTCCATACCCTTTGAGGGCTGGGAAATATTCGACTTTGAGGCAAGACGGCTACCGCTAATCCAGCAAATTGTTCGGCCAGGATACTGTCACCCCGTTATATTTGTACTGCAACATAACAAATACATATGGATAATCCACACACGCTCTGCAGACTTACGCCTATTGCATGCTACTCCCTAGCTAAAGCATAGATGGGTAAGACATGTCTACATGCTTATTAGCTGCAAGCCAGCGCGCCGCGCCACAAAATTATGCGTGCATTCATTGTGAACTGTATGTGCATGCACTAGCATTAGAGCATGCATAGAAACCCCTCTCAGCTTGCCTGGGCTGTGCATGCTACACACACTCACACAATCACACACAAACCTACAAATACAAAGACCAAGACAGAAAGAGAGAAAGAGAAAAGGAGAGAGGGGGAGAAAGAGGGGAGCTAGCTCTACAAATGTATGGCCTCTTTCAGGCCAGTGGTAAAGGTGTTATATTATACATAGAGATATACATACATGGACACACACACACATAATATACACACAAAACACAGCCTCACACAAAATGCACCTGCAAATGCTATGCACCCATCTGGTAATCATGCTAGTCTGTGCTTTTCAGACCACTGTGAATATATCAAATGGTTTAGCTTTTTTATTTATATGCTCATTTTTCCAACCATGAACAAATCCAATTACATGCCAAATTCTTCTTTTTTTCTGATTGCATTGAAAACACATCAAGAAAAAGAGAAAAAAGTGGGAAAGTATAACATAAACATAAAGCCAGCCCAATGGCCCCAGGGCCCGGGGGTGTTGCATGAAGAGTTGCGATCAATCGCAAAGTTGTGATTAATTGCAAGTCAGCAAATGAGCCTAAATCAGTAAATGCGCAAATCTGATTGGTTAAAATATGCATAATTTCGGACTTGCAATTTAAGCCATAGAGCAGTATTGGGAAAATTACGGAACTTACATTCTGGCAAACAAATTGATCAACATGGTTGAAATAGTATAAAAGAGGGTTTATGTTGTAAAATATGAACCATAACATTGTAAAATGCAGAAATATAAAGAAAGTTCAATGCGATGCCGATTAGATTGGGCGAAAAGTTCACAGCTTGTTTCGCCCATCTTCCCCAGCTTGAGTCTTGTAGCTAGCCGATCTGCCATGTGAAGCAATGGTTGCGTGTGCTTTGCATATAATGTGCGGATGAACTTTTCATATTACAACCGTCAGCGATATCAATCTTTTACCAGCTAGATGTTAATCTAAATTGCAAATATATTAATTAATAGGCGGTTTCTTGGCCGAATATTTATAATCCCATATTAGCAGAAATACATTCTTTCATATGGTCGGTGATAAAAGAGTACATTTCATATTTTTGTGTGAGGCATTTACCAATACTATCATTTGGCTTTAATCGCAACTTTGCGATTGATCACAAGTCTTTATGCAACAAAATTAATGAAAATAGTTTTGTGCAGCGCCCTCTATACCAAAACTGAACTACTCCTTTAATATAGAGGAGTTTTTCGAACCTACAAGATACTTGTAGTACGCTAAGTGAATTTAGCAAAAAATGATTTACATTTACATATTTATCTCTCTCTTCCTTTCTCAACCCCCTTTACACATACTTGTATGCTAACCATATCTCTTTCATCCTTATGACTATGGTCACTATTCTCTTCATACATACTAGCTGTACCCGCGGAAATCCGCGGGTTTGTGTGAGAGAAAGGCGATAACGACATAACGACACTTTAAAACTATACTATTCCCATAGCCATCATTTTAAATAGTGAGACAAAATAGACACGGGCAACTAAATCCCGCCCCACAACCCGTCGGGGCCCTGGTCAACAATATACATCCGGCCAATGTATAACAAAATCATGATGGTTTCAGTGCATGCAAAGTTATCCCCCCATATTTCATAATTATGGTCCACTACGTTCGTGTTCTTGATAATATAGTAGCTTCGCCACTGCCCCCCCCCCCTCCCCCCTCCCCGCGACCCCAATTGCCTGCATGGCACATAACCTCGTGTCTTCTAATCCGCTGGGGTTTTTTTTAGTAAAAAGCCATCACGATTTTAAGAACACAACGACCTCTGAAACTAATTTAAAACGTCCCTATCCACATGGTTTAAAAACGAAAGAGACACAGGCGTGCTACCCCTCCCCCACCCCGCTCTGTTACACTTGTCATTGCGATACATCCTTTCACTTTCAGTGAACATGATAAACCCGACCCATCGGGGGCATCGGATATCCCCGGTAAACTCTGTTTAAATGTTACAAATAATAATAATAATGAAAATACGATAAAATTGTATGCATGACAAACTAATCAAATACAAACACATGCGCTTGATGCGTTTTCGTTGTTTTATGTTTTGTTGCGAAGTTAGTAGGCAGGATTTTGTCTTAAAAGTTTGATTTCCAATTTCAGTATCATCCCTTGTTATACGTTTATCATAATGTGAAACCCGGGGATATATTGCGATGGAGGGAACGCTTACAGCTGTCTCTTCATGCATTTAATAAAATGACACTCTTTATAATCATTTTGTATTATCAATCCTGAGCGGATTGCGAGATGGTATGCGAGATGGTATATCCTTCTTTCCTTGTGCGTGTTGTAACACATCTTGCCACAGGGTGGCGATATTGCACATTATACCATGGAGCGATTTTAGCAAGATTAGCAGATGCCCTGGTCAATGTATAAATACGAAAGAAACTCCCCTCAACCATTGTTCCCCCCGTTCTATATTCACTTCAATGCACAATTGCACCGTGTACAAAAGGATTAGCTCGCTCGCTCAGCTGTGTACAAAGCATGTGGGCTCGCGAATAACACACGCAAAACAACGATGACGAAACTATTGAACTAAGCTACTATTACACTCGTTGTCGTTACAGTGCGTTGTCAATTTCAAACTTACGGATCATATGGACCATTTGCGTGATAATAATCATTTATATTTATCCAAAACTGGACAGTTTTGCAACTCGTAAACTTTGAATTGTTTCGTAATATATATCTTGCTTTTTAAACTCCGTTTTATATTCGTCAAACAAAGTTGCGGCGGTAAATCGGTAGTCATTGCTCGGCGCCTTAACTTTAGCAACCGCATTGCTGACTTTCCCTTTTCTTCGATTTGGAGGACGACCACGGGGCGGGAGCGACTCGGGAATACCTTATTGTCCTCCGCAAAACGTATATCCTTCGATCCCGACGGTCGGGGAGTCGCCGAATTCTCGGGGTGAGGATATCTCGAGTGGGAGGCATTTGGGGGGTTGAAGCTTACCGTATTAATATAATAGATTATCTCATTTTCGTTTATCTTTACAAATATGTTCCTTTATTTCTTTTTATACCTCTTCTTTTTATTTTTATTTTTTCTCTTCAAAACTTATTTTTTCATGAACCTCTTTCTATAGATGGGCAAAAAGAAACCAATTAGAATATTTCTATCATTTTCGCCTCATTCAACGTTAAATCTGGCAAAGCTTTTCAGGAGCTCAATTCTACTACGGCTCTCAGGGTCTGAACTAGCAAGACTATAATCTCTGCATGAGCTACATAGTTCCCAGTGGGTAACCAGTGTGGAGTGTGCCTGTCTGCCTGTGTGTGTGTGAACACACAACAACCCCATTCAATAAACACAGGGAGGGTACACACCATAGAGTTATACACTAAAGAACACTAGAGGGCGCACTCCCTCAAATTGCTGTGACGATATGAAAGAGCCGTCCGCCATCTTAATACGGGCAAAAAGTGCTCTCCCCGCGAGAAAGCGCACTTCACGATGAATGAGCGAGTGAAACCAGGCGAATGTCAGGAATTATTTCCCCACAAATTACGTCTTTTGTGTAATCTCAAAGTTTTTCTAAAACATATCTTTTGATAAAATTCTGTTCAAAACTAAATTTTGAACCATTTTCAATAATTGAAATTTCCATGCCAGTTTTCAAAAATATTTGGTCAGCAAAGTTGTGCTTGATTTTCGGTTTGTCAAAACTTGGCTAAATGATCAAATATTTGTATAGACTGGACACCATAATTAAATTTTGATTTATTTTATCTTTCCGCAATTTTTCAGACTTAAATGTGTACGTTTCCTCAACAAGTACAAGTGTTCTTATATATGGCTATGCATTTTGTTTTCATCCTAGAGTTTTTTATGCAATTTAGTGACCCTACGTGACCAATTTCTCCTCGATACTGTGTACGCTGCCCATCCCCATATGTGCAATATTATGTGATGCGTGCGCGTGTGTTGCGGGACACCATTAAACCAAGGAGGTACTAACCTCCTTGATTGAACTACGGGGCGATGAATGAGAAGGATTGTAATTATAATGCGGACAGGGAATTAATAATAATGTTGTTTGTCTAAGCAAATGATATATCATAATTCATATTATATAACTTTCATCTGGACATAGGCATGGTGGATGTGGAAGAGTCCTCCTCCCCTTCATGTATATTTAAAAGAAAGGGGGAGGTTACAAATATTTAGTTTTATTGTATGTGTGTTCTACATGTATGCCGTTCAAGCCCGTAACCAGGGGGGGTTCGGG
>JBAMJV010001830.1:0-7500 GCA_037951105.1 Echinarachnius parma
ACAAATAATTGATACACTAATAAATATGCCACATTACGTATGATCCAACAACTAAGCCTACAACTAAGAATGAGTCCCGAGGGAGCGAAGCGAAGATTTTGCATTTATATACTTGAAATTGTGCAATTTAGTGCACGTCACAAACGCGGGAAATACGGGGCCCGGTGTCACGCTAAATCCGTACGCACTGCGAAATCCGTACGCAGTCGCAAATACGCATGCGCACCTGTGGGAAAATTGCCTGCAAAATTCGTTCCCATTCATGCCATTTGTAATAAAGCATGCAAAATCCCTCCTTGAGGCTCCTTGCAGCACAAAGTGTTGTCAAAACCCGACGGTGGATTAATAAAATCCATTCACGCCATTTAAAAATTTAATAAAACATGTGTCAATTTGTTATTGGAATGAAATTGCGGCGTAATAATGGACACGATTTTCGCAAGACACGCACCATATATAGGCATAACTGTCTAAGCGCATGCGCATTTGCGACTGGGTACGGATTTCGCAGGTCACGGATATAGCACCACACCGGTACAGAAAAAGTACTCACCCCAGACCATACGCAAGTTACAACAAACTGAGATAATCTGTTCGCGCGCGAAGCGCGCAGCGTATAATTTAAAATGGATGTGTAAATTAGTTTTTGAACGTTAGAATTAACAAGGCTTATACATTTTATTTTTTGGGGGCGGGGGGCTTTTTTTTTGGGGGGGGGGCAAAACGCGTTTTGCCCCCCCCCCCCACTTTTTGGATTGGGGAGGGGGGGGCGGCCGCCCCCCTGCCCCCCCCCCCCCCCCCACTTCCGGCGCCTATGGTTATAACTATTAGTTTGTAACGTAATTGTGCAGGTTTTGGTTACTAAAATTCAGTTTGACCAACAGCGTACAGCGTACAGGATTTGAACATGTTTTATTAGGATAATTCAAACATTGTTTCTTATTTCAAGTGAATACTTTTATCACATCCAAAAAATTAGTAGAAAGAGTGAGTAATGTCTACACTAGCTTCATGGCAAACGGGAAATATTTTGGAGAGTAATTTGTATACGATAACAGGAAAGTAACGAACAAAAGAACCCGTAGTATATTATCGACGACTCGGAGAATTAGACAGAAAATCCACCTCGTTATGGAGGTGCCCCATGTCATGGAGAGGGAACAAGAGAAGAGCTTAATTCCAAAAGGGGCTATATCCACTTTCCATAAAAAATGAGTTAACGATATCAGCGCATTAATAAGCTACATAGCTATCTAGAAATCTGAATTTTAGGACAAATTACGAGATCAAAATCAAAATATGGAACTATAGTAGTGTAAGATGATAATGAAACAAGACACACAAGGACAGTGGACCAAACCCTCGGAATATAGACTGATTTTTCGGTCTAAGACGAGAATATATTATTTTGGTATGTATAATTATACACTTTCTCCATACACATCTTGATAATATATATGCACAACAATATTAATTGTTAAATTCCTGTTACACAAAACGTGAACATATATAGAGATACTAATATTTCACTTCCGAAATTATAATTTCTTCTATTATCCTGCGATAAATATTGCCGATTTAGTTCCTTCAGAGGTAAAGTTCTGATTCGAATATAAGATGCGCGGTGCTATATATTACGAACGCTCAGCGCACGTTGCGTAACAAACAACATTGGCTAGTAGTATGGTAGGTTTCTAGTAACAGTAATTGTTATAGGGATGTAAGATATCCAGAATTCAAGTTTTATTTTTAATTTCACTGATAAAACAATTATGATATTATCAAACGCTTAAGGCTAATATCGGTTGATTACATGGCAAGAAATAAGGATTCTGCGTACAATCTGTATTAAGTATTTAGTGTGCACACAATAATACTCGTACCAAGTTCTTGACAAAAGCAAACATGTTTCCTGTGTATAAATACGTATACTACATGTAGTATAAATACTGCTAGTAATGCAGTGATTATAATATACAGCCTAGTTCAAAATGGCGACCCGCAGAGAAACATCCCCACGGTAGATGATCTTTAATCCAGATGAATTTGGCAGGCGACCGTGTTGTTCTCGTCTTTGACACACCCCTTGTCATTGAGAAAGTAGAGTATACTTTCATCTCCACGCATTTTTTCCGAGTAGTGTTACTGGGAGCATTGGGAGCCCAGTCTGAAACAGAAAGTAGGCTAAATTTAATATATTCATTGATACAACAATCAATTCACTTAACTCAATCAATCAATCAATCAATCAATCAATCAATCAATCAATCAATCAATATTTGTATTGTCCGACCAACAGACCAATCAATCACTCAAATCAAATCAAATCAGTCAATCAATGCATATTTCAATTGCTTTTAATGACGCTTAAATAGTCAAACTTATTGTGCCAAATCTTAAGGTTTAAAATTTCTTACACGCGATATATTGTAGTTACTGCAATAAATACATTTTCTGAAATACATTATAATAATTATAATGGTGTGATTAAGTTATTGATTTAATCAATATTATTCAATTCTGTTTGTGTGGCTGGTAAAACTTAGCACTTTCCTCTCAATGCAATCCTCTTCAGTATTGTTACTATGTCAACCGTGCGCCTTCAATCTCTATCTATCAGGGGTGTCGATCCGTTTTTGAGATTGGGGGGTGGGGGGGGGGGGGGGGGGGCGAAATTTGAAAAAATTTCCAGAGTGACCACTGAGAGAGCTAAAAGCCCCACATTGGCATGCCCGGAAGTTTATTATGCGCTCATTGAAAGTGTCTTGATGGCTCGAAGACCTGACTTTGGGGGGGCACCCACATTTGGGGACAATAATGGGGGTCCAGGGGGCGGAGCCCCCGGAAGCTTTTAGATTTGAATTCAGACATTTGCTCCTAGCATGGGTGTTAAAATTGTATAAAATAGTGAACCTACTCATAACGTATTTTTAAAGGGCATAGCGAGGAAAAGTCTGAGCCTTGCATGAGATGGATCCAAGTGATCATGTATACTATAGAGCCATCGATATAGTCTATGGCATTGGGCTCCCATGAAACTAAGCAAGGGCGTCAACAATTTCTCAAAAGTGTAGGGGAGACATTGCGAGGAAGCGAAGCGACCGAGAGGGGGAGGGTGTGTGAGGGGGTGTCCCCCTCCCATAGTAGGGAGCCTTTGTATTTTTGGGGCGTGAAATTGTGCTATTTGGTGCACACCTGAGACAGAAATTTCACGTAATATGAAGTATATAGGTATGGAACCAAACATACATAATGACAAAGGGAGGGGGACAATCTGCTCTTTTTTCAAATGTGGGGGGACATGATATTCCAATTTGATTTGCGTTCAGCGCATATGTACCGAGATTATGTTATTTTCTGTGACGGTGTGCTGTCTATAGATGAGGGTTTAATAAACTTCGTTTGAGGTGTGCGTTTGAGAAATTACGCTGCCCAACACATTTCAAAAGGTGAGTTCCCACAACCCAAATGAAACTTGCAATATGAGAAACTGTATGCGCGCGAAGCGCGCGGCAAAAAGAGATTTACAGTCCTTTTCAAACTAAAAAAACGGCTATTTTGAAGATTTATTATTGATAAATGTGTCTTTCCCCTCTTTGGCATTATATCACTCGATTTTGTTCTTCCTCATTTTCGGAATTATTGGGGGGGGGGTGGGGGGGCGAAATGATATGTTCGCCCCCAATATTTGCATGGGGGGGGGGGGGGGGGGGGGGAGAGGGGGGGGGGGGGCGACCGCCCCCTGCCCCCCCCCCCCCTCCCCCCAAGATCTGCCATCTATAGAAATGAACGGATTGAGCACGAACTTTAGGATGAAGAAACCTGAATTGACTGATAAATTATCAAGACTTCAGATTTTCGTACTAGGGCAAAGTTAGTTTTCGTGTATAATTATCCACGGACATAATCTCAATACAACTATCCTAAATCGTTTCACGAAGGCTCCTAAGTAAAAAACAAAACAAACAAAAACACGCATGGACCCCCAATAATTTGACAAAAACATAAGGCAACATTCAAAGAGAAAAGGGAAGCAAACAAGGTGTGCCCCCCCCCCCCCCCCCCCCGACAAAAAATGTCTGTCGGACCACAGTTGCGTCACTGGTGAGATTACGCCAAAATAATGATGTTATCAACAAACCTCGGTGGTCGGTGGTTGCATGTTTGCGGTTGATGAAACACTCAACTTCATTGCCCGTGCTGCGGAATTTGTTGCAGTTGACCCACCCCTTTCGGAGACCCGCAGACTCTACCGAAGTGTAGTTTTTGAAGGCTTCCCGCTCGGCATCGCTCTCGATCGTGAGTAGTGACGGGAAGCGGGTATACTCATCGCCGGTGGCACCGCGTCGATATTTCCAGCTACCGACACGGGAGCCAGTTTATCGCACCAGTCCCTCGCCTCCAACCCAAGATTGAGTTGTTGCCCTCCAAGAAAAGGTAGCATTTTCGCAGCAACTGGACCCAGTTGCTGTTAGTCGGGCAGGCTAGTGGTGCAGGCGTGGATGTTGAGAGTTGCCCGGTGGTTGCCCGGTAGCATTCTGGGGCTTCTAAACAAAAGTAAGGAACAATAACTAATATACTAATAAGGAACATCGAGGTATAAAATTACCCCTATTTTGCGGCGTTTCGAGAACATTTTCATGAAATTAAACCCCTTTTTAACGCAAAAAAACAGGTACAAAATGGCCTTTAAAAATTACCATATTTATTGCATTTCATATTTCATAGTATACTGTATACACAGTAACAAAAATGCCGCTTTTATCAAGACTCAAGTACAAAAAACACCTTCATGACTCAATTATACACAAACATTTCGCGAACATCGTCATGTGACCCTCCGAGAATATAATATATACCCTAATTTTGTCATGAACATATTAAATGACTTCGGCAAACAAATAATCTTCACTAATTAAACGCATGCTAAAATGACCTCTTTCACTGGTATTCTTAAGTGAGGCCTGTAAAGTGTCAGATATTGCCCAAAATGGCATTTGAGACTTCAATTCTGTACCAAAATCATTGTAAGATATGTCCGAATGATGTGTGAAAGTTTCATTGAAAAAGAACACTGCTTTCCTGGTTAAAAAAGCGAAAATATGCGTCAGCTTTTACAACGGACGTTTATGAGGTTTATGACCGTTAAATTGTTAACGCTTTTGAGCTGAATGATAGATATCGTCATACTATAGGGGAATTTAAACGTGGAGTTAGACATTTTACAGGCCTCACTTTAACCATCATACGTACATAATCTGGACATAATCGTCAATGTCTATATTATAATGACACTACCGGGAGCGACCCATATAACCATTAAATACATCAGTATGTCAACTTCTTCCTTAGATTTCTACCCATGACATGACTGTGCGTTGTAGTTGGTGTAACCCCCCCCCCCCCCCCCCCCCCCCCTTGGGCTGCCCAAGTGAAAATGTATCAGTGGAAAATGTGAAAAAAAGTGGAAACAAGATCGCTTACGGGGTTTTAAATAGCTCGTGGACGAAAGTGAAAAAAAGGTGAACAAAACATCACTTACGGGGGGTCAAAATAGCAACAACAAAAATCGCCGCTTCGCCGCTCGTGGACGATGCTCCGCATCGTCATTAGGTCAACCCCCCCCCCCCCCCCCTTAGCAAAAAGCTAGATCCGCCCTGAACACAACACCCCAGTCCCTTTACTTGCTCACAATTAGTATGTCAACATCTTCCTTAGATAAATTCTACCGATGACATTATTGCGTTGTTGTTGATGTTGTTGCAGTTGTTGTTGTTATTGTTGTTGTTAGAGGAAACCATTATTGTGTCATCAAGAGCAACCGATATGTATTCCTTTCCTTTCCTTTCCTTTTCCTTTCCTCCCATTATCTCTTTTGTTTCTGCATAATGTATGGTCTAGCTATACTTCTTTATCAGTGATTGTCTTGTTTTCCTTTATTGGCTTTTGTTGCTGATCATCTTGTTAAAGGGATAGTTGAGTTCTGGTAAGGAGAGTACAGTTTTAGTGAAACTGAATTTTAGTAACCAAAACCTGCATCATTACATTACAAAATAATAGTTATAACTAGAAAGGAACACAACATTACAAATGACGTAGTAAAGATCATGTTATCATTCAAAAAGAGCCGTTAAAACGTAAGAGGGCGCTCTCTAAACACTCATCGGTTTCAACCATTTTGAATAAAATATTGTGCATGTGATGCTTTGTTGAAATAGTGATTAGATAGAGAAATAACCAACAACTATTTAAATACCTATTTTGTAACTTTTGAAAGAGGAAGCATTTTTTTGAATTTTTAACGGCTGGTTCAAAATTCTCTAATAAACCCGGGGCCCCGGGTTTATTACAAATTGTTATATTTATGGATATTTCAGCCGTTTCTGAACCGATTTTGATCAAACAAAGATGATTTTATTGTTTAAATATTATGCTCTTTCAAATTTTACACTCAGTTTTTCATTACCTCACAAACCAATTAAGTAGTCTAGCGCCCTCTCTACCAAAACTCAACTTTCCCTTTAATATGAAGAGCTTAATTCCAAAAAAGGGGTAAATTCACTTTCGCAACGAAGAAAGGTATAGGTCTCTTTGTCCAACTGTGTACACATGCATGCCTATGAGAGTATGAAAATGAAATTTACCATAATTATTTTGATTTTGTGTAATTCGTTCTTAAATTTGTATTTCTAGGTAGCTTTTTATGTACTGAGTAACGTAAACTCAACTGAGTTCTTCCTATATATTCTTCGTTTCCTTTTCCTTTCCCTCCCTGTTTTCTTTTCCTATATCCTTCACAGCAGTTACCAATTTATATTTTTCTTTATACTGTTATATTCTGTATAGCCTACACGTCAATCTTGAACTCTTAACTGCTAATTTTGTTTCATTCATTAAAAACAAGTAATGTTTACCCCACAGATTTGTCTCTTTTTGAACTATTCATTACTTACGGTCGTCGTCAGTAGAGCAGCGGCATTCATATCCCGTCATCGTCTCCTCACACCAGCCATCTTGACAAGGGTTGCTATGGCAATCTGGCAAACAACAAATGCGATATGAACACAATATTTTCATCTACAAAATAATGCACTCAATGTGTTAAAAGCTTCGTACAGGCCTCATCGGGGTATAAACTGACACAATATCGCAGGTTGGTCATTCAATCTTGGATTACAATGTTATTTGCCCATAATCTGTTATTGTATACTGATATTCCATTAGGCTAATTTCTGATAAAACAAATATATCGGCATTACTTTATACAAGGCTATTGCCCATTTACTCTGTTATTGCACCGATATTCTATTAGGCTATTTTTTTTGCCGCAATTAAAATTTAATAAGTTGTAATATATCCGCGATTGTATATTTCTTTATAGAAGGAAATACACTTTTCATCAATATGGCAGAATTGGCGTCCCCCGGCCGGGGGCGCTAAATAATGTATATATTCATCAAAGGATAATCATAGTTATTGGTGTATTATAATAGGGTCCAC
>JBAMJV010001830.1:12500-20714 GCA_037951105.1 Echinarachnius parma
TCGTCCTTGCGCAGGTTTTTACCACCAAAACAGCGGCGGACCTACTGTATTTCCGACCTATTTATATTTCATCGAGGGGTGTCTCCGTGCCTGGCGCGCACGTATGGCAAGCCGTTTTAACCTTTTTTTTTTTTTCTTATTTCGTGATTTCAAGATTTGATTTCTTGAAGTTGACTTGATATCAAGAATTCAATTCTTGACATCAAGAATTACCATTGGTTAACAACGGAAAATCATTTCTTGATACCTAGTATTCAATTTTTGATATCACAAATTGATTTTTTGATATCAAGAAATATGAATAAATATAAAAACGGCTTGTCAATACGCACGTTACTTATTTAGAGGCATGCATAAATAATCCTCATGCTCTTTTAATTTCACTTTTTGAGGGCTATAATATATGTGCCTTATAACTACTCCATTGATAGAATTTCAGGCTTTATAGAGTGCTTCTCGAGAGAATGTATCAATACATTAATTTATTAATTGAATTAGAGCTTAATTCCAATAGGCGCTAAATCTATTTTGTTAACTTTGGAGAAAACAGGTTTCTTTGTCTAACTTTGTACATTATGCCTGTATCATTTGTATTACCTATGTAGTTTGTCCTTTGGATTTATAGATATCTACGTAGCTTATTGAATATTGAATATTTAATATTTTCAACTCAATAATTTAAGAAAATATTTGAAAATTGTACACATTATTGAAAATATGCCTAAATTGTTTTAAAATACAATAGTATCCCTCTATTTAATCATTACTTTAACCAAACATCACATTCACTTTTTTGGGGAAAATGTTGAAACTTGAGGTGTCTAGAGGGCGCCCTCGAGTGTAACGGCCTGCCCTTTTAATGAAATCCCCCCTGGTACTTAGCCGTTTATATATTTATCTACAATTCAAGCATAACTGAATTATAACTGTTAGTTTAAAACAAATAACTTACAAGGTTTAGTTACTAAAAGTCCGTTTTGCCAGAACTGAACTATCCTTATAAAATGAAGTGCTTATGCTTGCAGTTGGAAATAAGAGTCTACGAAATTATATTGACTCCGGAAAAATGGGTCAAATTGCGTTGAAGACGTCCTGAGCGCAAATGAAATGTATCTTGTTTTAAAGGGACTTAGTAACATTGTCCAAATCCTCAAAATCCAATTGGAGTTATAGCAGTTCCCTCATACCTTGTTGTATTCGTATTAACAATAAAAGCATGGGACAGGTTTCGATTTTCAGATTTCCCTTTCGTTAAAAAGATATTTACGATTGAAGTGTTCAGATGATAAATTATCCACTGGACCGGGAATATCGTTTACAAAGTGAATGCAATGAGTTAGTGAATATCAATTTGCATTTTTACTCATTACTCGGCCATATAACGTCCATTTAACTTGAAATTTTCACACAACACCCAGTGGACATATCAGATAACATCATAACAACAATGTACATTGTATCAACCACTCATCATATATTCGCTATATACCAGCTGTGATAATGTTCACCCCAACTTTTCTATTACCAGGAAATTAGATTGACGAGTACGTATTCCTCCTCCGATTGTATCTTCCATCAATGCCAGCAGGACAGTATACCTTCAAATATTATGGATAGTGAGAATTGTACAAGGTAAGGACATTTTCTTTCAAACAGAATAATCTTCGGCAAATTTTCATTTTGCAATTACATGTATAATGATTTTTCTTCTCTCCGGAAATAAAGAACGGCGTTGAATTGAGATTTATAAAATGTACTTTGAGTATTGTCGATATTATAACAGTAAGCGACAGTCCGAGCCTCTGAAGTAAATAATTGAATAGCTTATTTCCAACAGACGCTATACATCCACTTTCCATTAAACAAAATAGTACCATAATAAGCTATACGTAGCTATCTAGAAATCAAAAGTTTAGGACAGATTACAGAATCAAAATCAAGATATGGAACGTTTAAATGTTGTATTCCTACATGCAGGCATGTGTACAAAGTTGGACAAAGAAGTTGAAAAATAGATTTAGCGCCTTTTGGAATCAAGCTCTTCAATGAGTGAATTAATGTATTAATAAATATCTCGCGAAACACAGTATGCAATTAAAATTGTATTAATGGATAGCTATAAGGGGGGCACAGAGGGTATACCCCTTACATGGTGGAAATGGGGAAAGGAAAAGAACACATGCAATTAATGAACCCTCAATGAAATATTTAGGTCCGCCACTGTATAGGCTATACAAGGTGGCCCAAAAAACGGAACGGGGGTACTTGCCATAATACAGCAACATGATAACTACTGTAGTTTCACGGGGGTAGGGCATCTTTAACAAAGAAAAATGATACCAAGAACAGTAAGTTTGGTCGAGTAATTTTTGTTTTACGACGTCTTAAAGGGACTGGTCCTCTTTTACGAAACATCTGAACAGTTTCCAGTTGACGGATGGGGATGAATGTAACACACACACACACACACAAATCAGATCGAACAGCCCTGTAATTTGGATTCTACGAATAAAAAACGAATGCGTCCCTCCATCAAACTATATATCGGTCAATACAGGAGTTAAACTGATTTAGCATAATATTACATCAATATTGTGCTTATTCTTGTAAAGGTATTGTGAAGCCGACATTTGTAAAGGTATGTCACGGAAAAAGATCTAAAAATGAAGAATATATAATTACATGTAGTCAGTTTAAGCGAGGTTTGGTTATTTTGTTTAGTAACCGCTTACCCATTGTTATTTATGTGCGGGTCACGTAGCTAGCGCGGGTCACATAGGGGTCACGCATAGCGCTGTGGCACTCCGTGGAATCCGTGAGCGAACTTTCTCGACGGATCTGGATCTGGATCTGGATGTTTTACAGTGCAGGACCTGGTATGGTATAGTGCACCGGATTAGGAGAGGGCGCTAGTTTAGCTAGTCGTAACGTAGGTGACTCTTGCCGATCTTGTTGCGGAACACCTCTGGTGATGAGCTGTCTACCACTTCGTTCGGGAGTTGGTTCCAGGCCAGCGTAGTTTGTACAAAATATGACTGTTTGAGTTGCTCTGTTTTGCAATGCCTAACAATGTAACATTTATGATTATTTGTTAACTGTCTTTCTAATATATTTTGGGTTTCAAAGCCAGTGAACTCTCTGGCTCTGATATTTCTTCTAGGTCTTTGTTTGACTAGGAAATTTCCAATAGGAAGGGCTGGGACCAACCCCTCGACCACCTTGAAGAAGGATGAAAGCTTCAACACTTGGCGTCTTGATGCTAGAGTTGGTAGGTCTAGTCTTTCTCTCATCCTGGTCATCGAGCCTGGTTCGCGCGAAGTATAGTCACCTGCGATGAACCTCACTGCTCTCCGCTGAATCCTTTCCAATCTCGATATGTCCTTTTGAAGGTAGGGGTCCCACACACAGGCGCCGTACTCAAGGATTGAGCGTACCAATGCTATGTATGCCATTCTTTTGCATTCTTGTGGAAAGAAGTTCAAGTTACGGCGCAGAAGTGCCGAAACTGCATTCGCCTTCTTGACAGTGTTGGTGATGTGGTGGGTCCACTTCAAGTCTTCGGAGAGGGTAAGACCAAGGTATGGGTGTTGTGCAGTGTGTTTCAGGATATGGTTATTTATAGTGTAGAAGTGAGAAGTCTTGGAGTCAGTACTAATGACGTGGCATTTGTCTGCGTTGAATGTCATCCCCCATTTGGCTGCCCATTGTTGAAGTTTAGTGAGGTCGTCTTGTAGTTTCAGATGGTCACGCTGATTCTTTATCTGCCTATAAAGAACGCAGTCATCGGCGAAAAGGCGAACTTGGGACTTCACCTCGTCTGGCAAGTCATTTATGTGGCACAAGAAGAGGATGGGTCCTAGTACTGTTCCCTGGGGTACTCCGGAGGTTACAATCTCAGTACTCGAATGCTCTCCATCTACCACTACTTTCATCTTTCTCTCTGTGAGGAATGATTGCAGCCACTGATGAATTGGGCCGTCTACACCGTAGTGGTTCAGCTTGTGTAACAGGAGTGAGTGTGGTACAGTGTCAAACGCCTTGGCGAAGTCCAGTATGATGATATCAGTCTGAATTTTCTTGTCATGTGCGAGTAGAAGATCATGAAATGTAGTGAGCAATTGAGTCTCTGTCGAGTGACCAGACCTGAACCCATGATTAAGTGAAGATAAGATGTTGTTTTCTTGGAGATGCTGAAGTAAGTGTCTGCATATGATGTGTTCAAGCTGCTTGCATGCCACAGATGTAAGGGAAACAGGTCGATAGTTGCTTGCCGTGTGTATATCGCCTTTCTTGAAGACCGGTGAAACATGGGCAGATTTCCAGTCAGATGGTAGGGTACCAGAGTCTATTGATAACTGGAAAATATCGGCAAGTCCTGGGGCAAGCTCTTTAGCACACTCCTTCAGTACGATGTTGGGAATCAAGTCTGGGCCAGCAGCTTTCGAGATGATGATCTTTCTGAGTAGTGCTTCAACGCCATTCACGGAGATGTGAAGCGGTCTGATTTTACCATGCCTGCGGCCGGTCATGGTGGGTGCATGGTAAAAGTTTCTGTTGAAGACGGACTTGAATTGATCCACTAGAATCTGAGCCTTGGCCTTGCTTTCGTGGATCAAGTTTCCAGCTTGTTTGAGAGGAGGTATTCCAGTCCTGTCTTGCCTTTTAGATGATACGTATCTCCAGAAGGGCTTGGGGTTGTTGTTTTCAAGTCCTTGAATAACTGAAGACAAGACGAAGTCTTCTTCCGCTTTTCTAAAAGTTTTCTTGCACGACTTTTGGAATTCTTTAAACTTCTCCCAGTCCTGGGTTTTCCGGGTAAATATACGTATAATGCACAATTAACCGTTGGACGATGGTTTATTAGATTTAGGTCTATAACTCCACGAAAAAGAGATTTCAAGCCCTAATTTTTTCAGGCATGCTATTAAATGTTATTTTCTTTCATATAAGACAATAACCTCGCAACTTTTGAAATTTCGGTTGCAAAAGAGGGGATGTCCCTTTAAGTGAGACCATGTCAGGTTCCCATTTTGGTCATTTTTTACCAAGTCAGTGCCTGATAAATCGCACTTCCTGCCTGACATAGCATCAAACAACTATGCCCATTCTCTCGCCACACAGCTGAATGCACACTAACAATGACGCGCGTATTGTTCTTTGTTCTTTGTTCTTTCTTTTGTAGGGGTTTATTGGGGGGGGGGGGGGGGGGGGGGGGGCTCATTACAATATGATTTAGGCTGGCTACGCCATTCCACCTTCGGATAGACAGAAATAACTGACGCTATACATGGCGTTTTCTTTTATAAAAGCATCCTTCCTACAATAGTAGGAACTACATTAAAATGATTGCTTATAAATAATTAAATATTATGGCGTGAATATTAATTCTGAGTGAACGCCAACATTGCAAAACAACAACATCAACAACAACTTTTTAATTTATTTTTTACATTGGTCTGTGGCTGCGTGGAGACAGACGGAGTCATTGTAGAACAACCGTACGTCGGAACGAACATAGACTGATATACCTTCGGACTTACCTTCTCCCTCTCATGATAGTTCAGCCATTTTTTGTCAAATTTGTGACAAAGTCTCTTGATGCTCAACATTTTTGAAGCTGCCAAATAGTCAAAAGAAAGTAAACAGGAGAAGCGGAGTGGATTTGCTTAATCATAATTATATTTTGAATTAATCACGTCGTCGACTAAAACAGAAAAAACGTTTGTGCCCTTCTCGACTCTTAAGATATCAGCCTGCAAAGATACATTTCATCTAATTCAAGATGGTAAGTTTTGATTACAGTTTTGTGGTGATCTTTGAATTTTGTTTGATAAATATTATTACATGAAAAAGAACAAAGATAATATGGTTCGGAATTCAAAACCGAGCCCTTACTTGTTTTTTTAAATTTTTTAAATTATATATTCCTGGTCAGTTTCTATTTTTTTGTTCAAAAATAATTATTATAATAATCATGATGGCCTATTATATTGTATAAACGTTATGTATTAATCGAAAAGTACGGAAAGTGGGCATATTTAACCGTGTTCAATGGTTTGACAATTAATGTTAAGTTTCTACATTTTTCCTTAGACAAATAAGAAACTGCATTGGTGCTTGAAATTATGGAGACCGAAAATCACTCTTTATTTTCCGTTTGTTGTTTCACTCAGTATGGGGTGGTAGTATGACGTCATATATATTAAAGACACCCCGTAGTGAGTGGTGGTGGTGGTGGTGGTGGTGGTGGTGGTGGTGGTGGTGGTGGTAATAAGCTGCTGATGATGCTGATGATGATAATGATGATGATCATGATGATGGTTATGACCGGTGGTGATTTTGATGCTGCTGCTGTTGCTGCTGCTGTTAATGATGATTATGATGATTATGATGATGATGATGATGATGGTGATGATCTTAATGATGGTTATGACCGGTGGTGATTGTGATGCTGCTGCTGCTGCTGCTGCTGTTACTGATAATTAATGATGATGATGAAGGCGATGATGATGATGATGATGATGATGATGATGATGATGATGATGATGATGATGATGATGATGATGATGATGATGATGACGATGATGATGATTGTGATGGTGATGATGATGATGTTAATGTTGATGGTGACGAGTAGATTGTATTGAGGAATAGTACATTGGGATTGCAAGAGTTTGCGGGAGATCTGAACATTGCTAAAGAAACATCGTTAATTTCTTTTTGTTGACTGTTATATTCCCACATGTATGATTTTGTTTTTTTTACAGGGTGGTAATTTTGTTGACATGACGACCCATATTATGGTGTACTGCCTCATTGCTATAACCGTAAGTCTGCCCGGGTTAACTTAAACAAAACTCTTCGTAAGAGATTGGTATAACAACATAGTTTAGTATTAGCAGTGTGATGTTTTGGCTATAATGCGTGGATGGGAAGCAGTCACAAATTAAATAACTAGACAGAGTGCACTCATGGAGTGCATACCTCCGCCAACGCTCGGATCAAGCCCAATACAGCCCAAAGAGCTCGCGAATGAACAGACAGCCTACAAGAAAATGATCCAAAAAAAAAAAAAAAAAAAAAAAAAAAAAAAAAAAAAAAAAAAAAAAAATCACTTTTTTGTTGGGGGGGGGGGGGGGGGGGGGGGGAATGGACACCAAAGCGACAGACTATGACACTACGTTTTGGTACAAAATCAGTAAGGTATGATTTACAAAAAATAATGTGTATTGAAGGCTATGATGAAAGTTCTATGTAAAAAATAAATTGACAGCGGTGATGCAGCATACTGTGTTTCGCGAGATAATTTATTAATACATTAATTCATTCATTGAAGAGCTTCATTCCAAAATGCGCTAAATCCATTTTTTCAACTTTGGAGAAAACAGTTTTTTTTTGTCCAACTTTGTACACATGCCTGTATAGGAATACAACAGATAAACGTTCCATGTTTTGATTTTGATCTGTAATCTGTCCTAAACTTTTGATTTCTAGATAGCTACGTATAGCTTATTACTGTACTATTATAGTTACCGCATTTTGTTTAATGGAAAGTGGATGTAGCGAGCGTCTGTTGGAACTAAGCTATTAAATTATTTAACTAAGAGGCTCGGACTGTCGTTTACTGCGTCGACAATATTAAAAAGGTCACTTAAAAAAATCTTAATTCAATGCCGTTCTTTATTTCCGGAGAGAAGAAAATCATTTTACCTAATTGCAAAATGAAAATATGGCGAAGATTATTCTGTTTGAAAGAAAATGTTCTTACCTTATTATAGTATATACTCACTATACATAATGTTTGAAGCTATACTTGCTGGCATTGACGGAAGATGCAATCGGAGTCGGAATATGTACTCGCCAATCTAAGTGCCCGGGAGGTGTTTTCACAAAGATCCTAAGTTGAACTTAACTCTAAGTTGGACTTAAAATGTTATGGCAAGCCGTTGGTTTCTTTGATTTTTTTGTAAAAGGCATAACAAGTTTATTCAAACCATTAATATTTTCTATTTGCAAGGATATTTCATGTTTTTAATGGAAAATTTATGAAAAGTCAACAAATTCTTGCAATTTTACTTTTGAATATGTTTTATTCCAAGGCTACAATAATTGGCTAACCATATTTTTTAAAGTCCAACTTAGAGATAAGTTCAACATAGGATTTTTGTGAAACATCCCTCTGGTAATATACAAGTTTGGGTGAAAATTATCACA